>JAJIBD010027289.1:0-20496 GCA_021461705.1 Cryptotis parvus | reverse complement strand
TTTATTATACCACTGTGAGATATACAATTACAAAGAAGTTCATGTTTGGGTTTCAGTCATACAATGTTCCAGCACCCATACTTCCACCAGTGCCCATTTCCCACCATCAATGTCCCCGATTCCCTCCCCTCCCCTAGCCTGCCTCTATGGCAGGTTCTTTATCTCTTTTCTCCCTCTTTCTCTCTCTTCTCTTACATACTGTGGATTAAAATTCATACATTTAGAGGTTATCATGTGTATCTTTTTGCCTGTATTCAATGCTCAGTTCTAGGCTGGTATTATCACTTTCGACAATTATTAGCACACTGTTCCCTTCTCCGTCTTACCTAACCTCTGACTCCCACACATTTGTGGTAGATTCCACCTTTGACAAGACCTCCTGATCCATGTTTTGCCTGACCTTGGATACTGGTTCATTAAATATATATATATATATATATATATATATATATATATATATCTATATATATATATATATATATATATTTTATATCATGCAAATACATGCAGTCATTCTATATGTCTTTTTCCTTCTGTCTAATTTCCAGAGCATACTCTTAAAGTACACAAAATGCTATGGATCTAGAAAAGAAAAGACTCTAATTCTTGGTTATTATAGTTTAGTAACGATGTGAAAGGTCTGCTTACACATCTGAAGAGGAAGCTTTACTTTATGTAGCTACAGAGAGCAGAATGGTGACAATATAGTAAGCAGGTACCACACCAGTAAAAGATGTTTCACTTGGTGATGGAGATCATGTGATATGTGCCCTATGGAGGTAAGAAACTATACACCTGAAAGCTATAGCGTTGCAGACTAATGATACTTCAATTGAAAATATTAATATATTGTAGGATATAAAAACATAGTGAAGGATATTAGACGCTCAAAGACAACAGAAACTGAGAACAGAAACTGTGGGAGAAAGCTTACCTCAGGGGAGAGGGGGGGGAGAGAAAACAATACTGGGACCATGCAGGACGGGCACACATGCTAGTGTAGAGCGTGGTGCTGGGATATTTATGAAACCATACCAGTAACAGTCTTGAGACACCATGGCGCTTAAAATAAAATGCAAACAACACTGACACAGTCTAATAAAATTTAAAAAATGGACTAACTTCCTATACAAATGTATTTTATAACTACCTTCTATCTGGAAATAAACATGAAACTAAAATTTTAAATGATTTGTCAGGAGCAACTATATCAGAAGGATTTTTTTTGTTTAAAGTATTAAATAATTAGTCAGAGAGATAGTGCAAGGGTTAACACACCTCGTCTTGGCGTGCAGTCAACCCCAGTTCAATACCCAGGATGACATGGTCCCCCAAGCACCATCAGGAGTGGCTCCCTCCCCAAGCACAGAGAGAGAAGTACCCCCAAGCATGGCTGGGTGTGGCCCAAACACTCCCTCTATCCCAAATGAAATAATGTCAAAAGCATAAGAATGTCTTCCATCCAGTACATAAGAAATGTCAACTCTCTCTGATGAGGAATTAAAAACAAGTTAGTTGTTCACTGAACTGAAAAAATCAATAGAAAACTCCAACAAGGAATAAGCACTGGAGAAAACTTGAAGAAAATGTAGGGGATCTGTAGGGAAAGTTATGAAAGAAACAATATTTGTATTATAGAGGTTTTGGAACGAATGGGGTATAGTTCTAGTGGGAGAAACTGGAGCCCCAAACTTTCCCAACCTGAGGACTAACCCAAACACCCTGATCTAAGAAGTGTAAAGAGTTCCAGGCAGAGCTCATAAACTCATAGAACTCATTATACATTATAGCTAAACTATCAAGAGCCAAATATAGAACAGCAAAAGCAAAGTAAAAATTATCTATAAAGTAATATCTATCAAACTCACTGAATGCTGGGACATAGTCGAATTTTTCTGAATGGAGGGATATAGTCAATGCACTGAATTCTGGGATATAGTCAATACTCTGAATGCTGGGATATAGTCAATGCACTGAATGCTGGGATAGTCAGTGCAGAATGCTGGGATTGATAGTCAATGCACTGAATGCTGGGATAGTGCCAATGCACTGCATGCTGGGATATAGCCAATGCACTGAATGCTGGGATAGTCAATGCTGGGATATAGTCAATGCACTGAATGCTGGGATAGAGCCAATGCACTGCATGCTGGGATAGAGCCAATGCACTGCATGCTGGGATATAGCCAATGCACTGAATGGAGGGATATAGTCAATGCACTGAATGCTGGGCTATAACTAAAAGCACTGAATGGTGGGATAGAGTCAATGCACTGAATGCTGAGATACAGCGAATGCACTGGATGCTGGGATATAGTCAATGCACTGAATGCTGGGATGTAGTCAATATATACTGAATGGTGGGATATAGCCAAAGCACTGAATGACTAGGGAATTGAGTACTTTATTTGGTCAGGTTATCACTCAAAGTCAAAGAAGTGAACAAAACTTTACAAAGAGCTTATTTTACAGAAGTTCTTGGGCACTGCAATATGCATGAAAATAAATGTACCTAAAAAGGCAAATGAATGACCACAGAAACAAAGACTAAACAAACACCTAGAATTCATACAAACTATGGCATCAAATTCTTTCTTCTTAATAATTTTATTTAATGTTAATGGTCTGTGCTCTACAATAAAAAAGGCAAAGAGTGGGGGCCGGAGTGACAGTACAGAGAGTAGGGCATTTGCCTTGCATGCAGCAGACCCGAGTTTAATCCCCAGCATGCCCATATGGTTCCCTGAGCACTTCCAAGAGTAATTCCTGAGTGTAGAGCCAGGAGTAACCCGAGTATTGCCAGATGTGACCCCAAAAAAGTAAAAAAAAGGCAAAAGCAAGATGAGTGGATTAGAAAATTAAACTCACCCTTTAGTTTGCAAGAGACACTTTTGAACTGCCATAATAAACACTCAAAGTTAAGAACTGTACAACAATTATACAGGTGAACACATAGGTTGGGATAATCATACTTAGATCAGACAACACAGACTTAAAACTAAAAAGATAACTGAAAAGACAGAGAGACATTATATAATGATGAAAGAGCTATATACATCAAGAGGATAACACTTTCGAACATATACGCACCAAACACGGTAGCAAACCATCTACTAACAGGTCTAAAGGTAAATAATGACCGTAAAATAATAGTAGTAGGATATTTTAATAGTATACTCCTGCTATTGGATACGACAGAGAGAACCACTAAGTATATGGAAGCATTAAAGGAAGAAACAGGAAAGCTAGGCTAATAGATATTTATGGGGCTCTCCCTTCTCAAAAGCTCAGGACACCATTCTCCAGGGAAAATGGGCAATTCTTTAAGACACACCACATTCTGGGTCACAACATAAATCTACACAAAATCAAGAAAACAGAAATCATATCAAGCCCCCTCTCAGACCACGATGCTATAAAGATGGAAATAAACCACAAGTAGAAAGCCAGAAAAAAATGAAACTACTTGGAAACTCAGCCACACACAGGGTAAAAGATGAAATCAAAGGAGATATTAGAAGATTCCTAGTTACAAATGGGGATGAATACAAAAGCTGCCAGAGCCCTAAAGGATATAGCAAAAGCTAGGGTGCTCTGTGCACAGAGCACTGGCAGGTATGCCTTCCTCCAAAATACCCAATACAGAAAAATATAAAAATGTCAGACTCATTAAGTACACACACACACACACACACACACACACACACACACACACACACTATTTGACAGTAGCAAAGACATTCCTCCTATTTAAATCATAGTGGTATTGCCGGAGGAACAGAATCTGTAAACCACTGGTACAGATTTCAGCAAAAAACAATTTTCTCGTCAAAGGTTTCTGAAGAAGCCAGCATTTCTCCATTTCTCATATTATAATTCAGTCCCTTCTGGCAGGATAATAATGAGTTTTCAAAAAAAAAAAAAAAGAAAGAAAGATTTTCTAAGTAAAGAACAACTGTTGTTTTCAAACTCGTAAGAATATCAAGGATTCCAAAAATGCCACATCCTCTCTCGTGGGTGGTAACACACGATCATTTCTTTTTCTATCAATTACTGTAGCTCAAATATACTTTGTAAAATCATGAGTAGTTCACTAAAAAAAAGAGCAAAACCTTCCCACAGAAAACCTCAAAAAAACCCTTCATAATTTAATCCATAAATCTTTTAAAGCAAAGAGCCTGAAAGTACGAGATAACTAGCTCACAGGTGCTATGGTATTTAAAGCCTCTCTGAAACCTACTCTCCATCAAACTCTATCAACTTATTTGCCAAAAAAAGGTATTTATAATTGAAATAGGCATCAACTATTTTCACTCTGAACCGCCTCTCCCCCAGTAAATGAACAGACTTCAGGCGCCAAGCCCAAACCCATCTGCAGCCACAACCAACCAGCCTTAGGAGAGGCCGCACAGCAGGTAGGGCACTCGGCCTTCATGCTCCCTGGGTTCATCTCCGTGTGGCATCCTCTGTGGTCCCCCGACCGCCAGGACTGCAGAGCTAGGAGTGGACCCCGATCAGCAGTGGGGTAGCCCCCAACACCAAACCAAAGCAAGACAAAACAAGACTTAATTGTGGGCTAGGGATGGGTATGCTGATTCTGACAGCGCCTGTGTCGTCACTAACTATATTTCATATGTGAACAAACACTCAAATCAGTCGAAGAATTCTCTCCGGATGGCCCTCTCCGATCGTGCTGGGAGAGGGACACGTAAGTTTAGAAGTGCACAGAAGCAAACTGAGTCACAAACACACACACACACACACACACACACACACACACACGCATCAATTATAAAGAACACTCGAACCAAATGCTTCTTGACTAGGAACAATCTTGTTCGGGAGGAATCACTTTAAAAGTGCAGCCAGGTGGTACGAGAGGACGCCGACGGTTCTACTGGTGAGTCCTGAATTCAGAAAGCCCCTTCTTGGTCTCGGGGTGAGTAACGCAAACTCCTCGACCCAAGCTTCTCCAGTCCCTAGTTTCTGAATGGAAGGAGCTCGTCTTACAGCAAAAACACAGCCCCAGGGGGTGTGGAAAGAACGGCTTCCTGCGAAAGACTCACGAATGACATACCAACCAAGAGTGGCGCCAGTTTCACAAATGCACTGAACGTTCGTGGGGCTGCAAGCACGGCTCAGAACAGCCCGACAGCGCAATTTAATGAAGGGTCGGGGACACTTCGAGAAGACTAGTAAATTCACACACAGCCAATGGGATCGTTTGAAGCCTCCCGCTTCCAGTCACCATCACAAGCGAGGGAAAAGTCGTCTGGTGTCACTGGGCTCCCAGCTGGCCAAGCAAGACCCCGCAGATCAGCGAATCTACTGCAGAGCGACCCCACCAGGTGCACGGAGTCAAATTCTGGGTGTTTCGGGGTGGGGGCGCGGCCGGGCCCCGGATCTCGAGAAGCTGCCGGGCTCACGCGGTCCCCCACCCCCCCGGCCACCCGCGCGGGCCCCTCCCGTGGCCCTTTCTCAGGTGCACCCGCCCATCTAGCCAACAGCTGCGTCCGCCCGCCGGCTCGGGGCTTAAGGGGTGTGTGTGGGTGTGTGTGTTTCATAAAAGCCTCCAGGTCCCCTGGAACCAGACCCCAAACCGGACCTGCCACACCTCCACCCCGGGCTACTTGGAATCCGCCAGGTCGGCTGCGGCCCCGGCAGGGATCTCCCTACACCTGTCGCGCCCAGAACAGAAACGGCCTGAAAAGGGCCGCAGGGTGAGGCCTGTTTCTTCCTCCCCAAACAAGCTCCCTTCTCCCCGCCTGAGGGTCTTCATCACCGGCGAAAGGACAGCGCCGCGTAGCTCACCCCAGGTTCAAGGCATCGCGCTTCCGGAGGCTCAGGCTCCGCCCAGCCCGCGGCTCCGCCCGCCAGCCGGCACGAGCGGTCGCGCCTCAGTGACGCATTGCCCCTCCCAGGGTAGGGCTCAGGTTCCGCCCCAGTCCGCGGCTCCGCCCTCCCGCCGGCCCGAGCAGTCGCGCCTCAGTGACGCAAAGCCCCGCCCCCGGTGACGCGCAGCCACTCCCTGCGCGTTGCCTGGAGACAGTGCCCGCCTTCCCTCGAGACAGTGCCTGCCTTCTCACTGGCCAGAGCTGTTGCTTACCTGCGCCGCTTCTCTTTACGACTCCGGAGCCCACCTGGCATCCCCTCCAGCCGGCAGGGGCTGGCAGAAGCCGCGTCGAGAAACAGAGTGTGAGAAGCCTCGTGTGGAAGGCTTGTCGGTGTCACTCCCATTTGTCCCGGTGCCAGCTGCCGAGCGTACAGTCTAGGTCCCCACGGGTGACAAAGGGTGACACTGCAAACCCGTTTATCAAGGCTTGGATGCCAAGACAACAGCGTCGGATTCCGAGCCGCCAGCGGTCACAGCAGCTACACTGGAGGCCTTGTCAGTGTATGGAGCCAATTATTTTTTTTCCCACTCAGCTAAGGGATGGAGTATAAAATAATAGATGGGAAATAACTAGTGCAGGGTCTGAAACCATAAACCCTAAACCAGGTTCTTCAACTACTGATCCATTCTTCGTAACCATTGGACCACTGTCAGCAGGTGTAGACAGGTTGAAAAATCACTGGCCAGTCTACCGTCTAAATTATAGCTACGTGTTAGGGGACTGATATACCAGGGCAGATGCCGCCCTGTAAGAAGAAAGCGTTGAGGAAGCCTGCCCTGGTGGGTGACAGTCGACTTCAGCGCACAGATAGATTACAGCTTTTCAAGATGCCTGTAATCAATAGTAATAAATATTCGGTGTGCCAAGGAACCACCCAGGCACTTTGGGGCCTTGCCCTTGTTTTTTTTTTCTTTTTTGGGTCACACCCAACAATGCTCAGGGGTTACTCCTGGATTTTTGCTCAGGAACTATTCCCTGGCAGTGCTCAGGGGACCATATGAGATGCCGGGGATCGAACCGGGTGGGCGGCGTGCAAGGCAAACACCCTACCAGCTGTGCTATGGCTCCGCCTGCCTTGCCCTTGTTTAGTAACGGCGTTTGCTCACTGTTCAAGAGTACAAGGCATTAAAGTTTGAGTGACACCGAATTCTGATCTGCTCAATTACACTGTCCTTCAGTCTTTTACAGAATTGCCTTGTGAAGAAAGTCATGATTAAAAACATTTGACAAGATCCAGCACCCATTCATGATTAAAACCCTCCAGAAAATGGAAATTGAAGGAAGCTTCCTCAAGATAGTCAAAGCCATCTGCCAAAAGCCCACAGCGAGTATCATTCTCAATGGGGAAAAATTGAAAGCCTTCCCCTTAAGATCAGGAACACGACAAGGTTGCCCTCTCTCGCCTCTTTTATTCAATATAGTACTGGAAGTACTCGCCATAGCAATCAGAGAGAAGAAAAGGACATTAAGGGCATCCAGATAGGCAAGGAAGAAATCAAGCTATCATTATTTGCAGATGACATGATATTATACTTAGAGAACCCTAAACTCTAGACCCAAAACCTCTTAGAAGCAATAGATATGTATAGTAGAGTGGCAGGGAACAAAATCAATACCCAAAAGTCGGTGGCTTCCCTATGTACAAATAACTGAAAGAGAAGAAAGGGATATTAAGAAATCAATTCCATTCACAATTGTGCCACAGAAAATCAAATACCTAGGAATCAAGCTTAACCAAGTGTGTAAAGGACCTATACAAAGAGAACTATAAGACACTGCTTCAAGAAATAAAAGAGAACACGAGGAAACGGAAACACATTCCCTGCTCATGGATGGGGAGAATTAACATTGTCAAGATGGTAATACTCCCTAGAGCCTTGTACAGATTCAGTGCTGTTCCTATAAGGATACCCATGACATTCTTCAAAGAAATTGACCAAACACTCCTGAAATCCGTATGGAATAATAAACCCCCCACGGATAGCTAAAGCAATCCTTGGGAAGAAGAAGATGGGGAGGCATCACCTTTCCCAACCTCAAACTGTACTACAAAGCGGTAGTAATTAAAACAGCGTGGTATTGGAATAAAAACAGACCTGTGGACCTATGGAATAGAATTGAGTATCCTGACACCCACCCTCAAAGACATGATCAGTTAATCTTTGACAAAGGTGCAAAGTGTCCAAACTGGAGTAAGGGAAAGCCTCTTCAACAAGTGGTGCTGGGAAAACTGGACAGATACATATAAAAAATGAATTTGGACCTGTGTCTAACACCTTGCACAAAAATCAGATCAAAATGGATTAAAGATCTCAATATCAGACCTGAATTCATAAAGTATGTTGAAGAAAACTGCAGCGAAGTCCCTTCGAGGCGGAATCGAACCAGTGACCTAAGGATTGCAGCGACTCCTCCACTACAGTCCTCCGCTCTACCAACTGAGCTATCGAAGGCCCCGCTGTATCTAAGAGACTTCGCAGACATGGGACAGAGCTGCTACTGGCTCTCCCTTGTGACCAGCCACTCACGAGGTGCCCGGGAGGGATGGTGGGTTCTAGCCCTGGCCCACCACCCCAGCAGAGCCTCGCAATGAGCCAGACGACCCCCCCACTCCATGAGGGGCCTCCATTTTCCACATCCGGACTTCTCTCTCTGTCAGACCTCCACCCAGCAGACCAGCCTATCAGCGCCCGGCTCACGCGGCCACGCGGTTCATCAATAAATGCTGGACTTAGAGATGCCTACAAGAGTATGCTACCTGCACGGCAGAGCCTGGCAAGCTACCCATGTTGTATTTGATATATATGCCAAATACCAGTAACAATTATAGACCTCATTCCGGAATGGATTGAGGCTCTTTATGTTCCTGGATCAAGCAGATGCCTTGGGCTCTACTAGCATGAGACAGGACATATGGAGATGTTACTTGGCCCGCTCGAGCAAATCGATGATGAACGGGAAGACAGTGATACAGTGAGAAAGTTGAAGAAAATATAGGGAAAAACCCTCCACGACATTGAAGCTAAAGACATCTTCAAAGGTGAAACACCATTAACAAAGCAACTAGAAGAAAAGTTAAACATTTGGGGCTACATGAAACTAAAGAGCTTCTGCACCTCGAAAGAAACACTGACCAAGATAGAAAGACAGTCCACAGAATGGGAAAGAATATTCACCCAATACCCATCTGATAAGGGGTTAATATCCAGGATATATCAGGCACTGGTACAGCTATATAAGAAGAAAACAGCCAACCCCAATTAAAAATGGGGTGAAGAGATGAACAGAAACTTTGATAAGGAAGAAATTCGAATGGCCAAAAGGCATATGAAAAAAATGCTCATCATCACTAATCATCAGAGAGATGCAAATCAAAACAACAATGAGATATTACCTCACACCACAGAGACTGGCCCATATTCAAAAGGGTAAAAAGCAACAAGTGCTGACATGGATGCGGGGAAAAAAGGGACTCTCATACATTGTTGGTGGGAATGTCGACTTGTACAACCTTTCTGGAAAACAATATGGACATTCCTCCAAAGACTAAAACTTGAGCTCCCTTTTGACCCTGCCATACCACTCCTGGGAATATACCCTCGGAAGCCAAAAACAAACTGCAGAAACACAATCTGCACTTTTATTTTCATAGCAGCACTATTCACAATAGCCAGAACCTGGAAACAACCAGTATGCCCGAGAACTGATGACTGGATAAAGAAACTGTGGTACATCTACACAATGGAATACTATGCAGCTGTCAGGAAAAATGAAGTTATGAAATTTGCCTATAAATGGATGGACATAGAAAGGATCATGTTGAGTGAAATTAGAAGGAAAGAGAGAGATATAGAATGACTGCATTTATTTGCATGACATATATATACATATTATGAGAGCAAAATCCAGTGTCAGGCGAAACGTGGATCAGGAGGTCTTACCAAAAGTGGAAATTGCCGCAAACATGTGGGAGTCAGAGGTTAGATAAGACAGAGAAGGGAACATATGTGAATAAATGTCGAAAGGGTTAATACCAACCTAGAACTGAGCATTAAATACAGGCAATAAATGCATATGATGGCCTCTAAGTATATGTAGTGCAACCCACAATGTGTAAGAGAAGGAAAAGAGAGAGAGGGAGAGAGAAAAAGAGATAAAGAACCTGCCATTTAGGCAGGCTATGGGAGGGGGGAGAGGAATTGGGGGCATTGGTGGTGGGAAATGGGCACTGGTGGAGGGCGGGTGCTGGAACACTATGTGATCGAAACCTCTAAACATGAACAACGTTGTAACTGTATATCTCATGGTGGTATAATAAAATATTTAATTATTAAAAAAATGCTAAGAGCAAGAAGTGGAACAAAAAAAATTCTTATCAGCAAATGATGTTGGGAAAACTGGCCAATGCGCATGTATGAAAAAAAAAAAAAGAAAGAAATCACAACCTTACATCATGCCATGCTTAAAAGTCGATTGAAAATTGATTTAAGATCTTGAGGTCAATATCTAAATCCATAAATTATATTGATGGGATGTTAAGCTAATAGGAGATTTGTGGACTCATGACAATATTGGAGAGAAACACACACCAGTAGCATGTATGGTGTTGAAATGCTGTCTGTATAAAATGTAACTATTGAAAATAATGAAAATTATAAAGCAAAATGAAAAATAAAAGATTGCTTTTAAAAAAGAAACAGTCATGATTTCTAATAGATGCTGGTTTCTGCATCACTGTATCACTGTCTTCCCATTGTTCATAGATTTACTGGGTGAGCACTAGTAACATCTCCATAAGTCCTGTCACAAGCAAGTGTAACCCAAGGGCATCTGCTTGCTCCAGGGACAGGAAGAGCCCCAAACCATTCTTCAGGTCATGGAACTGAGGTCCATAATTGTTACTAGTTTTTGACATAACAAGTAAATAAAACACGGGTAGCTTGCCACGCTCTGCCGTGTAGGTGGTATAGTCTCAGTAGAAGGCTCTCATCTCGAGAGACCCAGAAAATAAAAAAAAAAAAGGTGGGGCTGGAACAATAGCACAGCGGGTAGCGTGTTTCCCTTGCACGAGCGCAACGGGGGTTCAATCACCCCGGCATCCCATAACGCCCGGGCATCCCATAACTGGTTTCTAATGGATAATATTTATTGGGCTCCTCCTGCGTGGCAGGGCCCTATAGCAAGTATTTTGAAGGTATTCACTTAAATCCTCAAACAATCCTGTTAATACCATCAGCTAGCAAATGTTTCTTACAGACTTTGGAAAGTCTAAGTTCTAGAGTCTGAGCCTTCCGCTGGAGCAGAGTGGTAACTTTCAGGGTTAAACAATGAACACTGAACCCTTGCTTCTGCCTCCAGTTCTCAGCTTCCTCTGAGATGATTAGGTTTAATAAGATCCAGGCTCCTGTTCATGCAGTATTATTTCTGTAGCAACCAGAGCAGTGCCTGGTAGGCAATAACAAATATTTGATGAATTATTTGAAAAACTTAAGAACCTAACACTGAGTACAAAGAATGATTTATTAAAAAGGTATACAGGTTGGACCAGAAGAAGTAACTATTTTCAGATAAAAATTCTTTGGAAAACTGCAAAAACATTGGTAGTACTAATATAAAATAAAAATAACTTTAGGGATAAAAATCAGGGTTTTGTACATGACTCCTTCCAAAGAACTCGATTTTTATTTTTTTTTAATGGGCAAAAGATTTTCAGCATGGAGGAATTTCCCTAAATAGTGATCACAGGACTCAATAGAACATTCTCCCTTGATACTTGACCAACCACATTAGATGATTCAATACTAGGACCTGGTGATGCATTGCTGTTTGGGTTCAGCATATTGGGGGTCTCAGGAGCTTCACCTGGTGGGGATGTGGAGCGTTCAGTGTGAGATGGAACTTGGATACTCACAGGTGCAAGGCGGTGTTCTGACCTCCAAGGTATCTCCTTGACTCAAATATTAGGCAAAAGATTGAACAGATACTTCACCAAAGAAGATATATGGATGCCAAAATAAGCACATGAAAAAATGCTTAACATCATTATTAGAAACGTGCAAATTAAAGTCAGATAATACTTTATATCTTAGTAACTAAAATGATTATAATTTTAAAAGTTGTGCAAAAGTGTTGGCAATGTAGAATTTTCATTTTTTTAAAAGCTGTACAAAATACGTGTACAGTATGTGAAGTACTCGTATCACTCTCCAAAAAATTGATTGCCTTCAATTGTATCATGAGGGTCAGTATTGCTTTTTATATCTTGTAGAGAGTATTGTAAGGATTGAACTATGGAAGAGGCAAAACTAAACTATTTAAAATTAGCATCAATTTAGTATGATTAATGATAACAAGATTGTTTCTTATCACTACATCATCTGTCACCATTAAGTATTCTTTGCAAGATCATAATTGAGGGCAAAATAAGGCTTATCTTTAAAACCAGAGAGACTTGGGCTGGAGCGATAGTCCAGCGGGTAGTGCATTTGCCTTGCAGCGGCCGACCCAGGTTCGATCCCCGGCATCCCATATGGTCCCCGGAGCACTGTCAAGAGTAATTCCTGAGTGCAGAGCCAGGGTAACTCTTGAGTATTGCTAGGTGTGACCCAAAAAAAAAAAAAAAAGAAAATAAATAAATAAATAAATAAATAAATAAATGAATAAATAAATAAGAAAGAGAGACTAGAAAATCCTTTTGGGAATAGGCATTATGTAGTTATTTTGTAACAAGATAAGGAAACTTGCTTTCCATATTATAAAAAATAATGTAAAGGAATGTATTAGAGGGGCCGGGAGCTATAGTACAGCATGTAGGGCATTTGCTTTTACAAGTGGGTGACCGGGTTCTATCTCCAGCATCCCATATGGTCCCCCAAGTAACACCAGAAGTAATTCCTGAGAACAGAGCCAGGAGAAACCATTGAGCATTGTCAGGTGTGACCCAAAAAGAAAAAAAATGTGTAGAAAACCATGCATAGTATGAGTTTTGGAAAAACAAATTATTTTAAATAAGATCCTCTGGTAATGAAGTCTAATTAGTAATGTGTATTTACAAAGATTATGCAAATATAAGTTAAAACATGCTTCAATAAAGTTGTATAAATCAAGTTCTATGGTGATTATCAGAAAAATCTGAGACTTTGAAATGTGTTTTTCTAGAAAAATAGATCCAGTGTGTCCTGCTTTCTATAAGGTCACTAAACATCTGTCGCAGACTGTGGGAACATGGGAGGGAGACTTCAGAGGCTATGGATTGTAAACTATTTCAGCTTCCTGTATGTAATTCATAATATCATAAAGACAATAATGATTCAACAAAGTATCTGGGCCAACATTATTCTTCTATAGACAAGGAAACTGATCCAAAGATGGGATATGATTCACCTAATGACTACAGGACAAATTACTAAACTGGGTGAGAATTCAGGTTTCCTGGTCACTGTCTAGTGCTTTTTCTCACATCATATTACTGTTTTTAAGGCAGATTATGGAGGGACACCAACTATTAAGATGAAAACTTTGTCATCTTCTGTTGCAGTGCACTGTTGCCCGGAGCCACTGCATCTTGCCTGGAAGTTGCCTCCTGCAGGCCCTTTGCAGATGGGGCGGAGTATGGTTTGAATGTGGCAGTTTATCTTACCATGTATTTTATGTTGGCTGGTATAAATATTTTTTTCTCATGCTGCCACAAACATAGTGGAACTAACTAGATCTCATCAGTATATTTACCTGTTGGATCTCTAAATAATTAGACCAGAGAGAAGTGCTGTTTGCCTTCAAGCAAGTCCATGTGGCTCTCTAATAAGTCTAAAGGCTAATATACAAAACAACTATGAAGTAAAGATGAAAATCTTGTGAAGGATTGGAGACATATATATCTGGCTGTAGAATATCCATTGGTACCGATACATGCCCATCCCCCAACTCTACCCTGCAGGTGCACTTCCAAGGCAGACCTTGGCTGGGCTACATTAACGTTTCATATAAGTACCATGCTAACCAATTGTGGCCACTGGAGCTCCACAATATTAACATTTCAAAAGAACTAGGTGAGGTCCTGGGAGAGAGTTACCTGAGGGGAATTTGACCCCAACTGCTTCCTGTTGGTGTGGGAGGTCTAACTTAAAAAAGATATAAAGCTGTAGCTTGCTTCCTTCCAGGGTCTTTGCTCTTTGGGTTTTGTCTGCCTCTTCCCTTTCCTCCTCTCTGTTCTCTTTCCTGTTGGGTCTTAACACGTGGTGGTGGCCATCTTGGCTGAGGATTCTTTTTTTTTTTTGAATTTTCTTTTTCTTTTTTTTTTTTTTTTTGTATTTAACATTTTATTATACCACCGTGAGATATACAATTACAACGTTGTTCACGCTTGGGGGTTTCGGTCACATAGTGTTCCAGCACCCGCCCTCCACCAGTGCCCCTCAGCCACCACCCATGTCCCCAATTCCCTCCCTCCACATCCCGCCTAAATGGCAGGTTCTTTATCTCCTCTCCTCTCCCTCTCTCTCTCCTCCTTCTCCCACACATTGTGGGTTGCACTACATACACTTAGAAGCCATCACTTGCATTTTTTGTCTGTATTTAATGCTCAGTTCTATGTTAGTATCAGAACTTTAGACATTTATTCACTCATGTTCCTTTCTCTATCTAAACCAACCTCCGAGCTCCCACCGCTTGCAAGGCAAATGCCCTACCGCTGGGCTATCGCTCCGGCCCCTATTTTAATTTTTTTAAAATTTTATATTTTTTGTTATTATTTTATTACACCACCTTTAAATATACAATTAAAAAATGCTCATGTTTGAGTTTTGGTTCTACAGTGTTCCAACACCCATCCCTCCCCCACCGTGCCCATTTCCCATCACCAGTGTTCCCACTTCCCTCCCCCTCCCAGCCAGGCCTCCATGGCGGGTTCTGTATCTCCTTTCTCTCTTTCTAACTCTCCCTCCCACTCCCTTTCCTACACATCATGGAATGTAGTCTAATTCTAGGACATGATTGGTTCCACTAGTTTGATGGACCATGCGGCTGCAAGCGGCTGCGTGACTGGGAAACCTTATGGTCAGCTGAGCTAAGGGGAGAGCTGGGTGCCAGCTCTGGGTGCCAGCTCTCCCCATTTGTGATTGAGTCTCTGTCTTACGCTGACATTTTTAAATCACCAGGCTCTTTTTGGGAGCCAGAAGTGAATTCACTTCCCTTGCTCGATGTGGCTTATATCCTGCTGATACAGCCACTTACACAGCCCTGAGACAGCTCTCCTCACAACCGCACACACTTATGCCTCCCGTCACTGGTGAGGACTGGCAGTAAAGGGAAAGAGCAACACTTAATCCTAATCCCTCAGAGAGTTCTTACTTCTGGCCATTGCCAAAGTATGCTCAAATTTAGTACACTAGATGCCCCCAGACACCCGATAATCGAAAAGCCTTTTGCTAGCTCAGGTCTGCTCAATCAAACTTGGCACCAAGAACCTTGACAAACACTCATGATCTCACACCCCCTGTTGCTGTCCAGATCTATTTGACCTTGCCACCAATATTACTGTGAGTCACTCTTGACTGAAAACCCCCTGGCCTGCCAAACAGGCCTGTATGGTCTTTTGGGTCACCGTTCGATTATGTGATTTTGATGCCCTAACCATTGCCAAAAGCTAGCAATGTGAATCATATGTAATCAACTATCAGCCTGCCCAACCTCACTGCTATAGCTACTTCATGGTACTAGCAACTATAAACTGCAGCAAGAGTTCAAGACAATACAGAGTTGGAGCTACAAAGAGCTGCCCCCCACCTGAACACGGACCCTTACCACAGATGCTTTATGGAGGTGATGTGGTGAAAAAGGGATCCTCTTTCACTGTAGGAGGAGATGCTGTTTGTTCGGCCTCTGTGAAAAACAGTATGGAGGGTTCTCACAAAGATAAGGATGTAGATTCCCTGTTACCCCAGAGATCCTACTTTTTTTTCATTTACCCCAAACACAAAAACATTAATTTGGAAAGATATCTGAATACCTAAGTTAATTTCGATTGCTTAAATACAATAACCAAGATTTGGAAATAACCAAAATGTTCAACAGATGAATGTATAAGGAAGTTGTATATATACGCAATGGAATACTACATGTCCATAAAATATTAATCCTTGTATTTTTATGCAATTTAGAATGAAATGAAATTATGAAATTATTTTTCAATAATAATAATAATGGTTGAATATTAAATAATGTTAAACTAAGAGGGATTAGAACAAATACCAGATGATTTCCTTCATCCATGGTATACAGAGAATCAAAACAAGGGGAATAAACTGTATCAAATGATGCCAAACCCTTGGCATTTGATTTCAAACCTGATACTACCAAGAAGTAGGGAACTGGGGGGGGGGGAAACTAGGTGGACAAGAAGTAACATAAGGCTAACGGTGAAGGGTCTTGGGGCCACGTTGCTGCTGTTGAGGTAAGGTAACTGTAAATATAAAAAAAATACTAACACTTGTGGCCATGTTTCTTAAAAATATAATATGAAGAAGGAGAAGGAAGAGGAGGTGAAAGAGGAGGAAGACTTGACTGCAATCCAAAACATACTGCCAGTTTCCTTGTTAAAAGAAATATTAATATGACTTTACTCATAGAGCTATGTCAACAGCCAACTCAGAGTAAAGTTCAAGTACTATAGTCTATTCATTCTTATTTGCTCATATCTAAATGCTGTATCAAAAGGAAATTATCAGGCAGAGCAGAATTTGGGTGGACAGGAACAATTGGTACTTTATTGCATGATATTAACATTTGATACAGAGAGTAAATAAAGGTATGACATAGAGTTTATGAAATCCCAAAGAATATCTGCATTCATATGTTTAATATTTGATGGAAACCCACTTTGTATGTGCTAACATTTCATAGACTACATAAGTTCTGAAAGTGAAAAGAAAAGTAACCAGAGATAGTATAGAGATTACAGTGCTTGTAGTGCACACAACTAACCCTGGCATAATTCCTAACACTGCATATGATCTATGCACCCCCAGGAGTAGGCCCTGAGTAACAGATAAGAGGAGTAAGCCCTGAGTATAGATAGAGGAGTAAGTCCTGAGCATCTTTGTGAATGGTCCCTAAACAAAATCAGACCAACCAAATACAGAAAATACAGAAAAGAAAAAATCTGTGTACAACCATGAGATAATAGAATGTGGGTGTGCTTGTGTGGGTGTGCGTGTGTACATGTGTGTGTGCATGCTCTTGGGTCCTGTCAAAGAATTTCTAAAGTCTTTGGAATTTTCTATGTGATAAGATAAGTGCTCTGGGAGCGTCTTTCCCCTTCACATTTGGTTTTTTTTTTTTTTTGCTTTTTGGGTCACACCGGCGATGCTCAGGGGTTACTCCTGGCTCTGCACTCAGGAATTACTCCCTGGCGGTGCTCGGGGGGACCGTATGGGATGCCCGGGGATCGAACCCAGGCCGGCACAGGCCGGCCGCGTAAGGCAAAACGCCCTACCCGCTGGGCTATCGCTCCGGCCCCCCACATTTGGTTTTTAGACCAAAGTTCCTTATAGAAGTTTCTAAATTCCTTGAATTTCCTGTGTTATTTTTTTTCTTTTTGGGTCACACCCGGCAATGCTCAGGGGTTTTCTCCTGGCTCTGCACTCAGGAATCACTCCTGGCGGTGCTCGAGGGGGACCATATGGGATGCCCGGGGATCGAACCCAGGCCTGCACAGGCCAGTCGCGTGCAAGGCAAATGCCCTACCGCTGGGCTATCGCTCCGGCCCCGAATTTCCTGTGTTATATCAGTATCTTTTGTTCCTATGAGATGACTCTAATGGGTGCTGCTCAACATAAAGACAAAAATCATGACTAGAACTCGAAAATTTCAGCCCTTATTTCAGAGAGAGGAGAGAGTCCTGAAAATGGAGAGGGGTGGTTATCATGTCTATATAATGAAGCATTCATAAAAATTACCAATATATTGGATTCATAGGGTGTCGGGAGCCCGCTGGGGTCCCCAACAGTATCAGGACAGAAGTTATCTTTTACCTCCCGAGGCCGCCAGGGAAGGCTGAAAGCTCACAAGTCGGTGCAGTTCCAAAAAGGCTTTTAATAGTGCAAAAGCTCTACCATCACAATCCAATATAATGAAAGAACTGTAGCTCTGGTCAGAACTTAGACCATAGGGAGGAGGCTCAAGTCCCCACCAAAGAGAGACAGGATCTCACCTGAGAGGTCCTACCCCAAAGAAGGAGAAGAAAGGGGAGTTCCTCAAGTCAGTCCCCTTATATACACCAAAAGTAATCCTCTGTTGATAGGGAGGGTCCTGTCAATAAGGAACCTTAAAACAGCTGGTAGAAGGGTGGTGCCACACCCATATTATAGTAAACAAAGGGTTATGCCAAAGAAGACTAATTCCTTCCTCTGAGATTATCTCTTATGTAAAACCTGGAGAGTGAGAGAGGCTGTTATAAAGTAATGCATCTTAATTCCATGGGCTTCATGTAATCTAGATGGTACCCAAAAGGTCCTTCTTATTTATTATTTGCACCAGGGTGATTCTGAGTATCTTGTTCTCCATATACTGAAAGGGTCACACTCGCCTGCATGAGGACAAACTGGTATGATCCTTCCTATAATCTTAAACTATAGTCTCAATGTAGCCAGGGGTGGCAGTCTCCTGATAAATTCTAACTGTCCCACGCTGTGTGCAGTGGGTATAAGAGGAGCTGTGCCAAATCTAGATAACATGGAAGTCTTAATAGATATATAAAGTCAGAAGTTATTCAGAGTCAAGGTGACTTCTGTAACTTGCCTCACCCTCTATCAGTGTCTACAAAGAAGAGAGCTCTCATTAGAATGAACCTTGGCCTAAGGACATGTAAGTAGATTAAGCTGTAAGTGGATAAAACCGCAAAGCTCCCAAACTAGCAAAGCCTGTCATCCAACAATAGGGCTTCAGGTTTGTTCTGCCAGGAGGAGATGTTATGGGAGCAGTGTGTTTGTAGGAAGTGTAGAAATTTCTCTCTCCCCATCTCACATACCTTGACTAATGGGAAACAAATCTTATCTGGATGTTTATTTCTCTTCTCACATTTGTTTATACTAATCTGATAAGTAGGAAGCAAAGTTTTCCCTGAGGTCTGTGAGTTATCTAGAATTGAACCTGTGTTAGAGTTCTGGGAATCTCTAATGCATAGGGTGAGTCAGAAGCATAGGAAACAACTGGAATTATTACACTGTTGTCCCTACCTGAGGCGTGGGGCAAATTTATTGTACAAAAACTGAAACTGAGGGATCTGATGCTATTTCTAGGTAGATAATATCATAGTTGAGTACACTGATATCTCTGGAAATTGCATACTGAATGACTCCCACCTCTCCAGATCTGAAGTTGCAAGTGTTGTGTTAATGGCTGTGAGAGTAAAGGGAAGAACACACAGAAAGAAGTATGAGTTTGTGAAAAGCAGATCAAAGGATATGCTAAGGTCTGATGGATACTGCCTGTTGACAAATACACAGGGTTTCCTGGCAGACTGTCTCCCAAAAGAGGTAGGGTTCGGGTTTCCCTGATGAGACTTTCACCATGAAGCAGTGTCGGGGCGCCGCTGGGCCCCCTGACAGTGTCGGGGAAGCAAGTTCCCTTCTACCTCTGAAGCTGGCGGGGGAATGGATGAAGACTCAGGAATCTGATGCAGTTTTAAAAGGGCTTTACTATCACAGGTTCCAATATACAATCCAAGAGCAGGGAAAACCTCCGGACTCTGGGTTCCAGCTAGGCCCAGCCAGGTGTAGGCCCAAGATGGCTGCCACCACGTGTTGAGGCCCAACAGAGAATGGAGAGGACGGAGAAGCAAAACACCAAGGGAAGCCGAAATGGCAAAAAGGGAAAAAAAAGAGAGAGATTCTTTTTCTTCTTACAGCTTATTTTTTATAGCTAGGAATCCCCCAAGCTCCCCAGTCCAGCCCATTCTGGGCTGGGCTATCTAGAGATGAAAATAGGAAAATAGCTCTGTAGAGAATGTAGCAACTTCAGGAGACATCTGGCTGTTTACAAGGACCCAGAGCTATTTCAAAGCCTCCTAGCAGAGCTGGGAGAAGCTATAAGCTAAATGTAACTTCCCCTAGCAGGAAGGATCCTAAATGCCCTCAGGTAATTTCTGCCAGCACCTCACCTAATGTCTTGAGCCAAGATCTAACTGGAATTGCCCTTATAGGGTAGAGAAGGGGGTTTCTGAGATGGCATGTCTCTGTACCAAAGACTAATACTAATGCCAGTTAAATATTTCTCCAAGCCTTCACAAGAGTCTCGTCTACTTCACGGTAGTTTTGTATTTTAGTTGCCTTTGAGTTATCAGGGAGGGCCATGCTTGCTTGCTTGGAGGCAAAAAAGCATTTCTCTCTGGTCTAATTACTTAGAGATCCAATGTGGCCAGGCAAATATGCTGGTAAGATCTAGCTAGTCCCAAATGATTGTGGTAGCATGAGAGAATATTTATACCAGCCAGTACAGAATACATGGTCAGATAAGACTGCCACATTCAGACTACCCCTATCTATGAAGTAACCTGCAGGAGGCAATCCAGGGCAGATGCAGAGGTCTAGGCTTTTAGGTGTCCTGC
>JAJIBD010027288.1:0-17022 GCA_021461705.1 Cryptotis parvus | reverse complement strand
AAATAAATAAATAAATAAATAAATAAGAGTTCTTTTTGGTTCGTTGTTTTTCTCTTCTTTTTTTATTATTTTATTATACTACTCGTGAGACATACAATTGCAAAAAAAGTGTTCAGTAACTGGTTCTTGGTAATTACAGGTATTCCAGCACCCATCCCTCCACCAGTGCCCATTTCCACCTACCAATGTACTCCCACCCTCCCGCCACCCTAGGCTGCTCCCAATAGCAGGTACACAAGCTTTCCTCTCTTCTCTCTCTCTCTCTTCTCTCTCTCTCTCTCTCTGCATCTCTCTCCTCTTATTTTACACATTGTGGCTAGCCCTTGCAGATAGTTATTTAGAGTTTATCACTTTAATTCTCTTTGTGTATATTCAGTGGTGAGCTTTGATCTCGCTTTTTTCATTACCATTTCCTCTACACTTAGTAAAACACTGGTATCTATTTATATCCTATTAATGAATGTAGTCATCTTATATCTGTCCTTTTCCCTTCTTGACTAATTTCCTCACTCAGCATGAGGGTCTCCATGTCCATCCATTTGCAGGTAAATTTCATAATTTTCATCTTTCTTGACAGCCGTGCTAGTATTCCATAGTGTAGATGAACCACAGTTTCTTTAGCCAGTCCTCTGTTCTCGGCATTTAGGTTGTGGCTAGATTCTAGCTATAGTGAATAGCTCAAGAGATGGAATAATGAAGTACAGATAGTGTTTCTACTTATGTGTTTTTCGGTCCCAGGGGTATATTCCCAGGAGTGCTATTGCTGGATCAAATGGGGAGCCCAATATCTAGTTTTTCGGAGGAATGTCCATATTGGTTTCCAAAAGGGCTGGACCAGTCGGCACTCCCACCAACAGTGGATGAGAGTCCTTTTTCCCACATCCACGCCAGCACTGGTTGTTCTTGCTGTTTTGGATGTGTGCCAGTCTCTGTGGTGAGATGGTACTCTCATTGTTGTTTTGACTGCATCTATCTGATGATTAAAGGATGAAGAGCACTTTTTTTTATGCCTTTGGCCATTCATAATCTCTTCTTTGTGAAGCTGTTGTTCATTTCCTTCTCCCATTTTTTTGATGGGGTTATTGTTTTTCTATGGAGTGCTACCAGTGCCTATATCCTGGATATTAACCCCTTGTCAGGTTAATTACACCAAGAAGAGTAAATTCCCGAAGAGGAATCAGGAGTAACCCAGAGCATTGCTGGGTATGACCCCAAAAAGGCAACAAACAAACAAACAAACAAATAAATAAATAAATAAATAAGAGTCTCTGACTGCTTGTTTCTACCAAGTGAAAAATTCACATATTGAATATAGAATTCTGCTTGAATATTAATTCAAAATCTCACTATATTTTGCTGAGCCTCCTCATCAAGATATATACATAGATTAGCCGCCAGGCATTATTAAAATATTAGAGATTTTATATTACCTTCTTATTTTAGAAATACTTTTCATATGCTCAACTTTAGGGCAACTGTTATTAAATTTTCTTTTGTTTTGTTTTAGGAGCCACACCCAGGCTCACCTCTGGTACCCTGGGGGACTTTCTGTGGAAGGGCAATCAAAATGGGGAGTCAGGCTTTCCCCCATGCAAGGAGCACTCTTGCTGGTGCTATTGTCTCTGGCCCCTAAGTCACAGACCTTCTAAACTAATGAGATGGTGTTATTTTTACACAGCAAGTTTTGTTCTTGACACCTGCTTTTTAGTCATTTACCTCTGTGATTCTTAAGCTGAACAGCATGCATTAGAAAAATAAGTGTTCGGTGACAAATTATATGAATTGTGCCTAAGAACTATACATAAGGAAAGAATGAAAAGTCACATAAGTTTTCTCCCATAAACCAAGAAAAAAAATCAAAGTATTTCACTCTTAAATGAAAATGGGGGAAAGCCATTACCAAGCTTTTACAGGCCATTGAAATATACACGTGGCTTTTACAGGTACTAAGCCTGGGCTTCTGGAGGCGTCACATTCTCCCTGTTGTAAGTTCTATATGATTTTCTTAATGGTGGGACTGCTACTACTATGCCTGGGATTTTATATAGTTCCTAGGAAAAGTTCATTCTCACAGGTTTGCCTCTTCATTCCAAGATGACTTTTATTTGGTCTCTCTGTGATTTAATGCGTTTTATTTCCTCAAGGATTGACTTGAAAACCTAGTCTCCAGAAAGAGATTTCCCCACAGATCTTCCACACACTTGTCTGGTAAAACAGTAAAGGAGCTTTTAGTCTATCAAATGGGAGTCAAAGGAGGATGTGAGCTACTTATGGTGGAAGCTTAGCTAATAAGTACTAACTGCCAAGATACTCAGAAAGCATCACAAATTGAGGAGCTGATGTGGAAAAGAAATCTATAAGTGATTAATCTAAATCTGCATTTTTTCCCAATAAAGGGTATCTCCTAAGTCGGAAATTGTAAACCCTTGAAAGAATATGTGGTATTACTGTGACAGCTTTGATGTAAATTTACACCCTGTCCTTTTCTCCTTCCTCTGATTTCCACTATCAATCTCTCAGCAGGTTTGGGACTCAGCTCTAGCACCTAGGACAGAATTGGAAACATTACATCCCATTAAATCACTGCAACCTCCCCAGTCTACAACCCTGCCCTGGTCTGTAGGCGGAGTTTGTTTTTAGTTGGAGGATTATTAAATTATTGGTGATAAGTGAAAACTCGAATTGTGCTGAACTTGTAGATTTTGTCCATCTGCCTTCTCAATCCCTTGAAATAAAAATGGAGCTTCATTCCTCTGACAAGTTATGATGTAAAACATGATGTTTGTAAAAAACCCAAAAGCATATAAACCATTCTTATTGAATAGCAATTGTCAAGTCTCAAACTATAACGTCTTTTCTGTTCTTGGAGCTTCTAAAGTATTTTGTCATTCAGTACACAATTATTTGGTTTGTAGCAAATCCATCTCCTCTCTGAGTAAATTCTACCACTGCTCACTCCATTTTCACCTGTAGGCATATTCCCCAGATCCTCGGACTATAAACCTAAAATGAAACAAAATAATTATCTTCATATGCTGAACATCTTGCATCTGTCTAATTATGATCTATAATACTGTTAATTCCAGGTTTTTCAATGGAAATTAAAAGAAAGCAAAGCCTCTATTACCCCATGTGACTTCTTAGTAATAAACATTTCTATAATTAGTTCCTTTCACATTTTTCAAGACAAGTGAATGAACAGCATTGATTGTATAATTCATCCATTCCAAATCTTAGTTATCTTGTTAATCTAGTTACTACTTCTTATATATTTTGATTCATAAATTGTATCAATAAAAATCATAGTCAGTATTTTACAAACTGGTTTCATAAGCCTCTGTGTAAAAATAATTATTTATTGACAATGCGCCGATACTCCTGATTTTGATGGAAGGGATCAGGCTTTGTATTTGGCACATTACTTCCACCTCTACCTCATTGAAATGTCCGCAACACAGGTAGAAATATTTGTTGGTAAATCTCTCAGAGAGATTCTTACAGGTTCTCTTTGGAACCTATTATTCCTTAATACTTTTGTGAATAATACAGCAGCTGAAATGGATTTTAAAGATTTATGGTGATCACCTGGCTAATGACTTGCTAGGTTTTAGGACACCCCCATCCCTTTCCAACTGCAGACCAGCAGTTTTCTTTTGACCTTTAAATCAGTATTTTGTCAGAGAAACATCTGAATCAGGGGGATCAAAGTACAAGAAAGTATACATACACTATCATACTATTAAATATACAACTAAAATAACAATGAATAAAGAAAGCTTTCCTCCCAAGAAATTGGCTAATAAATGGAAAGACATAGAAAGAATCTCTGATATTCTTATACAGTACTATAATGCTTCTATATTAAACTTATTGTCCTTTGCTAAACAACACTCGTCATCAGAGCAGAAGATAAATAAATCCCTACTACATACACAAATCGATCAGTATTATTTGTCCATTTCCTGGAGTCACTTGACGATTCTCTCTACTAAGGCCTATCCAATGGTCATAGGGGCCTTCGTATCTTTCATAGGAAATTCTATTATAAAAAAGCAAAAAGTGAGAGCTTGCATCTTTTCCTTATTGCTCTTGAGTTCGTACTTCATAGTGTTCAATTTTGATTACAGCACAAAGTCTACATAAGTAAAAACCAGATTAGACCCCATTTCTCATCAAGCAGAGTTCTATGTCTTTAGTCCTAAATCTCTTTGCTTAAAGAATTATATTCTCCCAGGTGAATCAAAGTATCACTCCCAGCTGTTTTAGGTATATTATGAACACTGGGTTATTCCCACAGTTTGAAAAAAAATTATATGAATAGAATACTTCTCTGTAATAATAGGAAATAGCACATCTAACCTTCTAGGTGTAAACTTCCTTTGAAGATTGGGAGGATGTATCTAAAATATCTCTGGCCAGAGTCCTGGACAGAGAATTCAACACTCCTCTCTTCTTCAGAGACTAATCGTTCCCATGATTCCAAAATGAAGTTGAGATCCTTTTCTTTCAACATTAGCCTGTGCAGCAGTCTAACCCTTTGGGAGCTAAAGCAATTCAGCAAAAATATATGCTCCAACAGTTCATTATTTCCCATCTTCTTTTTTCTTAAACATGGACTAGATCCTGTGGTGTCGGGAGAATTGACAGGACTACCCCAGCTGAGCTTCAGGGCCTGTATGCACAGTGCTTCTTGGGCAAGCAGTACTTTTGGGTGTTCACCGAAACACGAGTCATGAGGTGCATGTCTCGCGGCTGACGGTAACTGAATTGGAGGGCCCTTTCATGTGCTATGCATGTGCTCTAGTACTTGCACTATTTCCCTAGTGTCCTTGTAGAACAATTTCCAGTTCATCTTGTGGTGTCAATCTGAACAAGATCAGCTTCTAATGAGTCACAGAAACTCTTACTAAATGTCCAGTTCTCTTTGGTTTCAGAAAAAAATAAAAGCACTTAAGTTTCCAAATCCAATCCACTTTGATGGGCAGGCAGAATACACACGACCTGTGAGACTAGTCTTTCTTTTCTTACTAACACTTGGATAATCAGAAAAAATGTAGTAAATATATTTTCTCCCCTATTTAAATCTGCTACTTTAAATCTTAATTTTCCTAATTTACCATCCACTTTGTCTTATCAGTTCTCTATTTGGCTAAGATGCCTTGATTCAGAAAAAGGTATTTTTTGTTATCTTCTGAAAAAATTAACACAATTTTAGAGATGTGTTCAATCTTCATTTTGAAAAAAAGGGGAGCAAAATCATGTCTTTATGTCTTAGAACAAAAAGTTGAGGTAGGTTAGAGAACGAGGAAAAAAGAAACATATATGAAAAAATAAAATGTGGGAAACCACAGCAGAATTACATAGGCCTGAATCGAGACAAAACTGTAGGGAAAGAGTTGACTTGTTAGAGACTATTTCGAAGAAAACTCTGTTCCTGACTGGTGAAAGGGGCAGGACACAGAGATAATCTTACAATGTACTAAGGACCAAATAATAAGTGAATTTTTTTTTGCTTTTATGGGCCACACTCCAGCGATGCTCAGGTTATTCCTGGCCTCTTGCACTCAGGAATTACCCCCTGGTGGTGCTCGGGACAATATTGATGCCGGGATCAAACCCGGCCGGCATAGGCTCACAGCCACAAGGCAAGGCAACGCTTCACCCGCTACTATATAGCTCCAAACCCAATAAGTGAATTTTTGAGTTTTTGTTTTTAAGTTTGGGGGTTTCCCGACCTTTGGTTTACATGCTGAAATGAAAGGGCACATTTCTTGGTGGCATCTTTATTTAATTCAGCTGAAAAGAGCTAAGGCTCTATCTACAGTTGCGTTCGTCACTTCATGTGCAATCCACAGCTTCCAGAGACAAACTGACTAAATTATCCACTTTATTTGTCTATGCTCCGGGCCCCACGCGTGGCTGGAGGTTTCCAGGTGACAATTAAGTAATGTGATTGGATATTTATGGCAAACAACTTCTGGCAAATCGGCTGCTCTTGTTTAATGATTTATGGTAAATGTTATGGCTAATCGGGTTTTTAAAACCTACAAGGCAGAGCCTGGCAAGCTTCTCCCGCGGTCGTATTTGATATGCCAAATCCCAGTAACAATTATAGACCTCATTCCCATGATCTGACAGGAAATGGTTTGAGGCTCTTTATGTTCCTGAGCAAACAGATGTTCTTGGGCTCTACTAGCATGAGACAGGACATATGGAGATGTTACTGGTGCCCGCTTGGAGCAAATCGATGATGGACGGAAGATAAAGTGATACAGTGATACCATCCACTTACCTTAGGTCACTGTTAAAGCTTAAGTGAACTGGTCACAAATTGATAATCTCCCTAACTCATCAGTAAGAGTTGTAGTCTAATACAATCTGGTAGTGGGCATCTGTCGGGCACTCGCCGTCCTCTCGACAGTGCCGGGAAGCGAAGTTCCCTTCTACCTCCGCCGGGCGAGAAATGGATGGACACTCAGGAACCGATGAAAGTTTTAGAAGGCTTTACTATCACAGGTTCAGGTATACAAATCAGCAAAAGGAAAACTCGATGCTTAGGATCCAAGGCTAGAACCCCAGCCACGCGTAGGCCAAGATGGCCACCACCACGCGTGTGTAAAACTTCAAGGGGAATAAACGCCACAAGGCGTAGATCCTACCGAAGTAAAGGGCTGCAGGAGTGAAGACCGTGCTAGTTTATACCCCCATAACTCAGACCCTTCCTCCTCATTGCGGTTATGGAAAGCAGGGTAATCCCTCTCCCCTGCATCTTACCTAGGGCCTTACCGATCACGTTTTGAGCCGGAATTCCCTTGCAAATGTAGAGAAGGGGGCTCTGAGGATGGTATGTCACTGTACCAAAAAGACCAACACCAATGCCAGTTAAATATTTCTCCAAGCCTTCACAAGCCTCCCCTATCACAGTAGTTTTACATTTTATCAGGGGGAGCCATGCTTGTTTGTTTGGAAGTAAACAGCATTTCTCTCTTGGTTCAATTACTTAGGTGCCCCGTGGGCCAGGCTAATATGCTGGTAAGATCTAGCTAGTCCTTACTTGATGATTGTGATAGCATGGGAGAATATTTATACCTCTAGTGCCAGCATACATGGTCGGAGAACTTAAACATTTAGACTACCCCCTATTCTACGGAGTGATTTTGCGATGGGAGGCAATTCAGACAGATGCAGCAGCCCTTGTGGAGTCCCAAGTAACAGGTATCTGTGTGTCTCATTTTATTGGGGGTTCACAGTATTAATAGCTTCAGAAAAATGAAATTTGTTACAGCAATTCATCGCTCATGATATCATTTAAATATTCTAATTTCTCCAAAGAAAGTAAATACAAGATTTTCCTAGTACATCTATAGACTCTCTTTCCTAGCATTTCCTTTAGTGTTGGCTTCTTCTTCCTTTCCAACTTTCTCATGTACTGGACATTACTATGGTACATACTCAGAAGCTACCAAACCTTTCTCCTTGACAAATTGTAGCAAACTCCAAATATTATTGGTAATAAACATATAATTAGGGCTTTAGGACATTTTTGTTTTATATGTGCTTTTTAAAAATATGTAATAAATATTTTTGGTTGTTAAGTTAAATGTTTTAAAACAAACCAATATTTTAGAGTAAAGTATAAAAACAATATTTTTATATAAGTTTTTCTGATTATTTTAAATTCTCCTTTTTAACTTTCAATAAGACTACTTCCTTGCTATTGAAGGGTCACTGAAAGAAATAAAAATTGTATCAAAATACTGAACCCCCAATGGACACATTACTTCTCACATTCAAAGATAAACAATCCCTGCATTACGCATCTCCCTTCCCATGTTCCCAAGCACAGACAAAGTAAAACAAATGTCTGAGTCATTTACTAGAAATTGTGGGGAAAAGGCCTTGTGACAGAAAAAAAAACAGAAAAGACAAAATAATTATTTTCTATTAACACTGATGAGTCATTTATTTCTGACCAATTTCTACATAGCAATGAAATTCTTAAGGCATAAAAATTCTGTAGTCCTCCTCTTCCTCTTTTCTCCTCCCCTCCCCTCCTTTTTTTTCTTTCTTTTTTTTTAAATTCACACGTTCTTTATTTACTCCATAAGCAATACACCATTTTAGTTTCTCAAAATCGATAAAAAAGTAGAGCGCAATAAATGGCAAATGATGACGCTTTCCTTCATAAACAATGTCGAAACCAAAGTTCTCAATTACAAAATGTTAAAAATATGTGGGTCCTTAATAACTCACTAAGCATAAAGTTACTGTTGGCAGAAGGTAGATCTAAGGGATATGCAAAGGAAGGTCTGATGGATACTGCTCTATTAACAGATACACAGGACTCGCAGATCAAGGTCTCCCAATAGAGTTAGTATGTAGAAATCCCCAGTGAAACTGTTGATCAGCCGCAGGTATACCTGTGATGCGCTATCCTAGTCATTTCTCTGCACATTTCCCCTGTTGGCTATAACTAGCCTCCAAGATGGAGTCTAATGGACAATGCTTAAAGCTAGGCAGAAAATAGGTTTTTCTTTGTTCTTCTGTCTGACAAGTCCGCTATCATGGGCTAGTCCTGAAGGCTGCATAGCAACTGTAATGCGCCCTTTTGTTCATCTCATCTTACCTAAATAGCACCCCCTGCAGGTTTTTGGTTCCTGGTTGTCTCTTGCCTATTATTCCTAAGACCTATTCACAATGAATGTTAACTGCTCCTCGTAATGTAAACCATGCAAACTTTAAGCCGTATTGCCCTTGAGATGAGTACAGGGAGTTGGGTCTGTGTGGAGGTGGTCAGTCAGTTCGGCCAGTCAAATGAGTTAGTTCAGGCCACCGCGAGCTCCTGCCATGATGCGGGTCCGTTGCCTCTCCGGCTGGTGATTATTAAAAATATTAATGGAAATACGTCAGTTCTAAATTTTCGGCTCTCAAAGCCTCTCTCTCACCCGTTAAAAAACGCCTCAAAGTCTATCTGCGCCCAACGCAGGGCTGGCCTGAAGGTGAGACACGGGTTACAGACGGGAATAGGAGGAAATAAGCTGCAGCCAGGGTTTGCACAGCTCCTGGAAGCCAGAGTACTTTGGTGATGGGAAACCTTAATGTCGCGGTTAGAAGGGTATACTGATGTGCTTTATGCTTCCTACCAAGGCAGCTGGAATGCCGTTGAAAGAGAGTGTTTTAAAAAAGTCTCCTTAAGAGAATAAGCAGAAGCATTGCTACTGGTTTGAAACCAGAGAGTAGGGAACAGTTCAACCTGAAAGTATGGAAAAGGTTGGAAAGCACTTGCATAGCGCGCCCATAGAAAAGGGAAGTAATCCTTTAGAAGAATGGGGTGCATATGGTTGTATTAATTTGGCTTAATGTGCTGCTTTTAATCTGATTCAGAGGAGGAGGAGGAGGGACATAATTTTCTTCTAGGTCAACTCCTCCTCTCTCTCTCCCCACCCCTTTGTATCTCAAGCTATGAACCAAATCACATCTCTCCTCCTTGAATTACCTCCTAGCGAAGCCATTATCAGCCCTTATCTGCCTTTTGTAAATTCTAATATGGAGACACAAGGGTAGGCAGCATCACAGGATGATAGTTTTGATTCTGATGCAGAAATAGAGGCTCCTTCACATGAGGCAGAGCTCTGAGAGAAATTAGTGATCTCCTTAAGAAAAAGTAGATCTGCTAAGTAAAAGGCAGACAGGGTCACCTAGGCCTAGGCGCCTGAGTTTCGCTCCCTACAGGGGCTTAACGATTCCCTTTGTGAACCTGGAGCTCAAGTGCTATTCCAACGCCCAATATCCGACCAGAAAGTAGCTACAGCTCCACACCAATATAAGTTAAAATCATGAGCTGCGCATACATTAATGAATAATTCTGATTCTTTAATAATAATCCACAGCTTTATGCATTTCCTGTTGCTCGCAATTCAAATACACAAACTAATAAATATGAAGGTGATTATCAAGCCATTCCTTTTTTAAGCTTTCTGACCTCCCTAAAACAGGCTGTGCAACGCATGGGGCCTCACGCTCATACTTATGTTTTTGCTTTGCTAGAGAATTTTGCTGAAGCCAATGTCTTACTTCCTTGTGATTGGCAAACGATTGCAAAGGGTGTTTTGGAAAAATCACAGTATATTCAGTTTTAAGTCTTGGTGGCGGGAGGAGGCAGAAAAGGTTTCACAAAGGTATCCTTAAAATGCTGAAGCCACAGTAGCGAGAATCATGGGGGAACAGGCAATTGTTTAACGGCTGCAGATCAAATTAAAAATACCTGCAGATATTTTAGATTTGATCACTAATACATGCTTGAAAGCATGGCGTAATTTGGAAGCTCCAGGAAACAAGCAATTGCATTTACTGCTGCAATACAACAAGTAAATAAAACTTAAGTGTGGGATTTCTTTAGCCAGGTTAGAAGATACTTCTTAGAAAATCTGTCCCGGATGCTACTGTGCGCATTTACTTATGTCCACTTTGGCGCAGAAAATGCTTCTCCTGATTGTCAAGAGGCAATCCGGGCCTCAGTTAATGGGGGAAAAGATACGGCCAGATGATTTTATCTTCGTGCTTGTCGAGACGTAGGGGTCTTCGTAAAAGTATCAGGCCCGAATTTTAGCCTGCAGAACTCCGAAATGTTAATCAAAATGAGGTGCTTTGATTCGGGCAGGGAAGGACATTTAAGAAGAAATTGTACTAAGGGAAGGGAGAAACCGCTCCTTAGCCTTCTGATTCTGCACTCTGTAAAAAAGGTGTGGCAGAATTGGACAGGAACCAAGGGATTGTTACTTCTAGAAAGCATAGAAACGTGGTCACTACTTGCTCCCCATCTCTACAGAGTCGGAAACGAATCAAGGGCTAGTCCTGAGGCCCCACAAACAACCCGGGAAGCCTAACGAAATAATCATAAGTTTATTGAGAGTGAGTCTGCCAGCTTTTGGCTCCAGCTTTCGATGGCCACAGAAAACAGCGGATTTTTTTGCTGTAATTAACCACGCGGCTCCAGCCGCTTCTAAGGCTCCTCGAGGCATTCTCACGGTTTCTCCCTGATTCAGCCCCCCTCGCAATTGACGGGCGGAGCCAGCAAAATCCCGTGGCTCAGCAGTGGCAGCCCAGAAGCCAAGCAGATGGGCGAGTGGAACAAAGGCAGGCAGGCGGCAGCTTTAAATCTAAATCGCCCTGCAGTCTGTCTCGTTCTCTCCTCCCTCAACCTAAAGGGGTACTCCTGCTTTAATTCATATTTCAAAAAATCTGAACGCTGGATAGCAAAACCTACTTATATCACTTTACAAACTGCTAAGGATAGTACCGTTTGGATATTCCAGTCAATTCAGGATTTGTTTTTAGCTCCTAAATAATTTTTATGAAATTCCAAACTAATATCTATGGTCCTTTGCCGCCTCAATCATTTGGATTAGTAACTGGTAGTAATAATATGGAATCTAAAGGTGTTAAGTTTCAAATGAAGTTTTTGATGGTTATTTTGAAAGTGAAATTATGCTCATTGTATCTGTGAAGGCTGAATAATGCTATTTTTAAAGGTGAAAGATTGCTCAGCTTCTTTGTAATAAAAACCATCAGTTCCTCATTATCGGAAGAAGGGTCCGACAACCCCAATGTTGAGGTTTTTGGACATTTCACCCCTTTCAGAGGATAAACCTTAGTATGGTGCTTACTTTTGAAGATGGTACTAAAATTGAAGGTTTGTTTTTTGATCTAGGCTGATGTTTTCATAATTGTTTCACATCATTGGCCCCTCTGGATGGAAAAACCACCTCTTGGTGCTTAATGCAACTTCTTTACTGGAGTTGGGTGTCATGACTGATATTCAACAAAAGGATGAGCCTCCTTGTGCGTATCGCTGACTCCAGATGGAGTATAGAGGCTGTTATTCAGCCCTATATTTTGGCCTCCCATTGCAAATTACCTTGTGGGCAGAAATCGTTGAAAAAATTGACATTGTTAAGTGACTCAAACGCAGAAACTCCTTGTAAACAGCCGCATTTTTAATGCGGCCGCTGCTTGTAAAATAGCTTTCTTTACTCCATTAAGTGGAACACGGAGTTAGTGTGTGGTTGAGCAGTGGCTCCTTAATTACTGAAAAGCTAATAGCTTTGCAACTACTAGCGGTGTAACAGCTCAACTTTGGGTCATAGTATTGTTCCAAGTTCTAGTCCTTTGAATTCTCCAGTTTTTTTGTAATAAAAAAGAAATTTCAGGCAAATGAAGAATGCTAACAGATTTACGCCAGGTCAATAAAATGCATGGAGCCTATGGGCCCTTTGCAGCCTGGCCTTCCTAATCTTGCTATGCGATACCAAAAACCTGGAATATTATTGCTATTGATTTAAAGATTGTTTTTATACTATTCCCCTTGCTGAGCAGGATAGAGAAAAGTTTCCGTACTTACTGTCCCATTGATGAATAATAAAAAGCACCTATCACAAGGTGTATCATTGGACAGTGCTGCTCTCAAGGCATGATTTAATAGTCCGACCATGTGTCAATATTTTGTTAATCAATCCCTTTTGAAGACTATACATAAAAATATCCAGGTGCCAAGTTAATTCATTATATGGATGATATCCTTATAACTGCTCCTCCTAAAATTAATTTGCAAAATGTCTATTCTTCTACTGTTACTGAACTACAGGATCGCTTCTTAGAAATAGCCACAAAAGAAAAGGTCCATATCTAGTACCTTTGGAAATTTTTAGGTCAAATTATTAATAATGCTATGGTAATTCCACAAAAGGTGCAAATCAGGAAAGTATAATTTAAAACTCTTTAAATGATTTTCAGCAACTATTAGGTAATATCAATTGGTTGGGTATCCCATCCCCAGGGCTAGTTCCCTAATTCTATGTGCTTAGGCATCTTTGCCATACTTGAGGGTGATGTACAAATTAATAGTCCTCGGCCAGCTCACCTGGGTAAAGTAGCCCAGGAACTTCAATTCTATTGAAGAAATGGTTAATCAGCCCAATTAAATCATACTGAAAAAATTCGAGCCATATTCTCATTGATAATTCTAAATACTTTTGTATCTACCAACTGGAGTTTTAATACAAAATTCAAATATTATAGAGTGGATTTTTTTGCCAAACAAAAATAGCAAGTCTTTATCAACATATCCCCTCCAAAATTTCTCAGGTTATTATAAAGGGAAGAAAATGAGCTGTACAGCTTTCTGGCTTTTGATCCTAAAGAAATTATTGTGCTAAATATAATAAGGAAAAGATACAAGCCCTACGGAAATAGATGAAAACTGGCAAATAGCTTGTGCCAAAGCTATTTGGGTCTGGTCATACAAATATCTTTCACTGAAATAGTTTTTAGTCTAGTTTTACACCCAACTAATTGTATATGGTTGCCGTGGTTCATTCTGAACCAATAGATGATGCTGTAAATCTTTTCACTGATGCTTCCAAAGATGGAAAAGCTGCTTTATACTGACTCTAAAAATGATGTTGTATTACAAACTCCTTATCAATCAGTGCAAAGAATGGAGTTATTTGCTATTTCGGTTTATTGCAGAATTATTCAGGATCCTTCTTAATATAGTCACTGATTCACAATATGCAGCTTGACTGTACAAAATGATATTATACTGTTTCTTTACTCTTTGCAAAACAGTCTGAACTCTTATTATTGTTTGCCACATTGCAGCAATTGCTTCTCAAGCAAGTGTCTGCATCATCCTTATATATTGGTCCACATAAGTGACCACACCACTTTGCCTGGTCCTTTAACATCGGCAAATAATCGAGCCGATAAACTTGTGGCTTTAGTAGTAACTGGGCGGAAGCTTCCCATAGTTTGTAATCATCAAAATGTAAACAAGCGCATTAAAAATAAGTTTGCACTTCCTGGTCTCAAGCAAAGCCATACAAAACAGTGCCCTACGTGGTTGGTAGTAATTATTATACCACATTTAAGTTTTTGGAACCAACCCCAGAGGGTTGACAGTTAATCACATTTGGCAATGGATGTTACGGTAATTGTACTCTTCTTTTGCTAAAACCATCATGTGTGGCTATCATTCTATAGATACTTATTCTCATTTCCAGTGGGCTACAGCGCTGCCCCATCTGAAAGAGCTGACACAGTCATAACTCACCTGGGTTAGAAGCTTTTTCTGTAATGGGCATTCCTCATACTATAAAAAAACAGATAACGCCTAGCATATAATTCAGCGTGGTTGAAGTCTTTTTTATGCAGCTTATTCTATTACTCATATTACAGGTATTCCCTATGGCCAGTACTGGCCAAACAATTGAGCGAGCAAATCGTGACTCTAAAAGAAATGCTTTTTATAGACAGAGAAAGGGAGTATATTCCGAATTCTCCTAAGCAACAAATTGTAAGATCATTGTTTACTTTTTAAATTTTTTAAACGTTGCAGATAATGAAACTGCAGCTGAAAAACATTGGATGTCTCCAAAACTGAAATTACAGTGACAAATAAAACCACGGTAAACAGGTCAAACAAAAATCTTATATAAAGACATTGTGTCTCGGGCGAATGGTTACCAGGTTGCAGAAAGATACAAGTGGCCTACTTGCTTTCATCTCCACAGATATGGAGCAATTCTGGTGTCCAACTAAAAGGCTCAAAATCGCTTCATGAAACAATAACCAGAAAACTAACAAGAGGAGACATCCCAAGATGTTATAAATGAAGATGATGGTATAATCCCAGACCAAAGAAACGCCTGCAATGCCAGCCTATAGGAAAGGAGAAGGGATAAAGCCCCAGTTGTAATATTTGAAGGACTGCCAAAAATTTGGCACAACTAAAGAAGGTAATATCTATTACAAGCATAAAAATAACTCCAATCACATTTTATCTAGCTGTACTAGTCATCTTAAGTGTATTAACTATCGCATTTAACAATACATCTTAAATGTATTGTATTAACAATTATACTTATTGGGCGTGAATACCTAATCCTTCCCACTACGAACAGTCTCGTGGGTGGGATGTTATTCTACGTTTATAATAATAAGTGAGATGAAATATCTTCCCATTATTTTATCTTTAAGGGGGAAATAAAGGGCTTGCACCACTTGCGCCTTTCACTTCAGGGATTTTCCAAAACAGATACATCTGTGAAAAATCAGCTCTGAATTCATGAGCTCTCAATCTGGGAAGAAAGTCATAATAAAAAATAGTAACACCAAAACAGGTAATTTCTTTTATAAAATAATACATAACCGATAAAGGTGTGTGTTCTCCTTCACTTTTGTAATATTTAAAGGCAAAATAATTTGAAATTCTTTTGAAGGTACTATCTCCTGTACCAAGTGTTCCAGGCTACTTTGTGTGGTTGATTCCTGCTTTTTAAAACTAAACACTGGAGAAAGTTTGTATTTTCAGCTCGAGTAAAATCTGGATGCCTGTGATGCCCAGCCACGGGAGGAGAACTCCGACCATTGAACTTCTTTGTCAGCTGATTACTCTTTTTACGTCTCCTAAGCATACTCAGGAGATTCATCAATCTACTGATTAAGCTGCTGTTTTGGAGCATCATTGAAGTGATTGCATTCAAGTTATTGTAGCTGAAGTGCCGATGAAGGAAGAACACAGACTATTGACTTTGCGCCAGTGACATAAAAATTCTCAAGTAAAGACTCTTGATCGAATTTCAAAAGGCAGATCAATACTGAATTGCAGGCCAAACTGGCATTATAACTCCGGGGACTGTGACTTTGTTTTGCGATCCATTGGCCAGCCTACAAAGACAAATGTCTTTGAAATATGATTGAAATATCTCTTCTTTCTTGTATTAGCTGTATTTTTATAATGAAATTGAATTTTGTATTGGAATAAGCTTAGAAAACATTTGCTAATCAAGTTAGCACATAAGAATATTATGGCTAAAATTGTAAATTTACAAAGCAAAAATTTGTGATACTTTTCTAATCATCTTTCTAATGTTACTACTGCTTCTTCTGCAAGATTTCACATTTATGGCATTGGCTTATTAACCCCACTACTAGCTTAAAGGGACTTCAAGGAACTGCAGGTTTGGGAGCGTTTATTTTGAATACAGCTGTCCAGTATAAGAAAAGCAGCTTTACAGGCTCTCAGTTTGTTCACATGAAGAAAAATTAAAGCCTTAACAGCAGTGCATGTGTGTGGCGATGCCGGGCAGAAGGTAGATCTGGGTAAGGATAAGTGCAAGTAAAGGTCTGATGGATACCGCTCTATTAACAGATACAGGGACTTCCGCAGACTGTCTCCCCAATAGGAGTTGGGGTATGGCTAAGAAAATCCCCAGTGAAACTGCTTGATCAGCTGCAGTGTATAACTGGGGACAAGGCCATCCTATCGCCTCCGCTTCTATCCTAGGTCATTTCTCTGCAATATTTCCCTCGTTGGCCAAGTGGTAACTAGCCCAAGATGGAGTCTAATGGACAATGCTTAGTTATAGGCAGAAACAGGTTTTTCTTGTTCTTTCCCCTGTCTGACAAATCCTTTGCCATCATGGGCTAAGTCCTGAAGGCTGCATTAGCAACTGTAATGCTATTCTTGTTCATCTCATCTTACCAGATAGCACCCCCTGCAGGTTTTTGGTTCCTGGTTGTCTCTTCCTATTATTCCTAAGACCTATTCAATGAATGTGAACTGTCTTTTGTAATGTAAACCATACAAACTTTAAGCCATTGCCTTTGAGATGAGGGATAAGGGAGCTGGGGTCTCGTGGAGATTCTCTCTCTGTCAGAGTTCTGCCATGATAAAAAACTGCTGCCCTCGGCCAGGATTATTAAAAATATGTTAATGGAAATACATGCTGCGTTCCTGGTGTCTCATCATCTCTGCGCCTCCCACCCGACACAGGACATTCCTTGCTTCAGTGTTGGCAGTTATCTCCTAAAGAAAATAATTGTGCTACTTTACCTAGTCTTGCTGTTTTCTAGGAACTTTTTTCTCTTAAATTCTGTATTATAGGACATTTTGTACAAAACAAGAAGTCTACATTTATTTCTTTTCTACCATAAAACAAAGATAATGTCTGTACAATCGGA
>JAJIBD010027287.1:0-42970 GCA_021461705.1 Cryptotis parvus | reverse complement strand
GTTTGTTTTTTTTTTTTTTTTTAATTTTATTATACCACCGTGAGACATACAATTACAAAGTGTTCATAATTGGTTTGGTTCTTGGTAATACAAGTATTCCAGCACCCATCCCACCAGTGCCCCATTTCCACCACCAATGTACCCCACCCTCCCGCCCACCCCCAGGCTGCCTCAATAGCAGGTACCCCCGTTTCCTCTCTTTCTCTCTCTGTCTCTCTCTCTATCTCTGCATCTCTCTCCCTCTTCTTTTTACACATTGTGGCTAGCCCTGCAGATATTTAGGTTTATCACTTAAGTCTCTTTGTGTATATTCAATGGTGAGTTTTAATCTGCCATTACCAGTTCCCACCTTTAGTAAAACACTGGTATCTATTTATATCCTATTAATGAATGCAGTCATTCTATATCTGTCCTTTTCCTTCTGACTAAGTTTCCACTCCAGCATGATAGTCTCCATGTCCAATCCATTTGCAGGTAAATTTCATAATTTCATCTTTTCTGACAGCTGCATAGTATTCCATAGTGTAGATGAACCACAGTTTCTTTAGCCAGTCCTCTGTTCTCGGGCATTTAGGTTGTTTCAGATTCTAGCTATAGTGAATAGCGCAGAGATGAATAAAGAAGTACAGATAGTGTTTCTGCTATGTGTTTTTGGTCTCTAGGGTATATTCCCAGGAGTGCTATTGCTGGATCAAATGGGAGCTCAATATCTAGTTTTTTCGGAGGAATGCCCATATTGTTTTCCCAAAGGAGGGCTGGACCAGTCGGCACTCCACCAACAGTGGATGAGAGTCCCCTTTCCCCACATCCACGCCAGCACTGGTTGTTCTTGCTGTTTGGATGTGGCCGGTCTCTGTGGGTGAGATGAGGTACTCTCATTGTTGTTTTTGTTCATCTCCCTGATGATTAAAGATGAAGAACACTTTTTCATATGCCTTTTTTTGGCCATTCAAATTTCTTCTTTTTTTGGAAGCTTCTGTTCATTTCTTCTCCCCATTTTTTTTGATGGGGTTGGCTTTTTTTTCTTGTGGGGTGCTACAGTGCCTAATATATCCTGGATATGTAACCCTTGTCAGGGTTAATTACACCCGCCAAGTAATTCTGGTGAGAATCAGGGGTAACCTGTGAGCATTACTGGTTCTGACCCCAAAAGGCAACAAAACAAACAAACAAACAAATAAATAAATAAATAAATAAAGTTAGTTGCTTGTTTCTACTCAAGTGAAAATCTCCACATATTAGATACGATTCATGTTTGAATATGATCCATCCACTATATTTTTGGTTGAGCCCTATCAAGATTAATAGATTAACCAGGTATTATTAAAATATTAGAGATTTTACTTTACCTTCTTATTTTTAGAAGTATTCTCTTCTATGCTCAACTTTGAGGCCCAACTGTTATTAAATTTGCTTTTCCTTTTGTTTTTTGTTTTAGAGCCACACCCCTTGAGGCTACCTCTACCACCTCTGGGGACTTTCTATTTAGTGCGAAATAAAATAGGAGTCCAGGCTTCATACAAAGGATACCGCTATGCTATTGTTCTGGATTCACAGACATTCTAAATCCACGATGGTGTTCATTTTACACCAAGTTTTGTTCTTGTTCACCTGCTTTTGTCATTTACCTCTGATTCTTGTTGAAGGGGCTGTGTTTATTAGAGAAATAAGGTTCGTTACAAATTATATGAATTGTGCCTAAGGACTATAGGAAAAGAATGAAAAAAGTCACATAAGTTTTCTCCAGAAACCAAAAAAAAATCAAAGTATTTCACTTAAAATGAAATGGAAAGTTTACTACCAAGCTTTTACAGGCCATTGAAATATACACGTATTTTTAATAGGTAATTAAGCCTATCAGGTTTACCTTCCCTGTTGTAAGTTCTACATGATTTTTAATGGTGGACTACATTACTATGCCTGGGATTTATATAGTTCTAGGAAAAGGTTCATTTCACAGGTTTGCCTTTATTCCAGATGACTTTTATTTGGTCTTCAGATTTAATGTTTTATTTCAAGGATTGACTTGAAAACCTAGTCTCCAGAAGAGATTTCCCCCCACAGATCTTCCACACACTTGTCTGGTAAAACAGTAAAGGAGCTTAGTCTATCAAATGAGTCAAAGGAGGATGGAAAGCTACTTATGGTGGAAGCTTATGCTAATAAAGTGTACCAACTGCTAAGATACCCAGAAAGCATCACAAATTGAGGAGCTGATGGGAAAAGAAATCTATAAGGATTAACGAAATCTGCATTTTTTTTTCCCAATAAAGGGTATCTCCTAAGTCGAAATTGTAAGCCCTTTGAAAGAATATGTGGCATGTGATAGCTTTGATGTAAATTTACACCCTGTCCTTTCTCTCCCTCCCTCTGATTTCCACTATCAATCTCTCAGCAGGGTTTGGGACTCAGCTCTAGCACCCAGGACAGAATTGGAAACATTACATCCCACAAATCACTGCAACCTCCCAGTCTACAACCCTGCCCTGATCTTAGGCGGAGTTTGTTTAGTTAGTGATTAGTATTGGTGATAAGTGAAAAACCTTATGCATTTATTCCTGAACTTGTAGATTTTGTCCATCTGCCTTCCAATCCCTTGAAATAAAGCGGAGCTCATTCTCTGACAAGTTATGATGTAAAACATGATGTTTGTAAAACCCAAAAGCATATAAACCATTCTTATTGAATAGCAATTGTCAAGTCTCAACCATAAGTTGTCTTTTTCTGTTCTTGAGCTTAAGTATTTTGTCATCTGTGGACTAATTATTTGGTTTGTAGCAAATCCATCTCCTCTCTGAGTAAATTCTACCACTGCTCACTCCATTTTTCACTCAGGTAGGCATATTCCCCAGATCCTCGGACTATAAACCTAAATGAAACAAAATAATTATTCATATGCTGAACATCTTGCATTCATTGCTCCACTATGATCTATAATACTGTTACTCAGGTTTTCAATGGAAATTAAAGAAAGCAAAAGCTCTATTACCCATGTGACTTCTTAGTAATAAACATTTCTATAATTAGTTCCTTTTTACATTTTCAAGACAAGTGAATGAACAGCATTGATTGTATAATTCATCCATTCAAATCTAGTTATCTTGTTAATCTAGTTACTTTATATATTTTGATTCATAAATTGTATCAATAAAAATCATAGTCAGTATTTTCATAAACTGTTTCATAAGCCTCTGTGTAAAAATAATTATTTATTGACAATGTGCTGATTCCTTGATTTTGTTGGATGATCAGGCCTTGTATTTGGTACATTTCCAATTACCTCATTGAAATCTCCATAGCTCAGGAAACTGTTATTTCTGTTGGTAAATCTCTCAGAGATTCCCACAGGTTCTCTTTTGAACCATTATTCCTTACTTTTGTGAATAATACAGCAGCTGGAAATGGATTTTTAAAGATTTTATGGTGATCAATTCGTCAATGACTTGCTAGGGTTTTAGGACTCCGAATCCCTTTTCAACTGCAGACCAGCAGTTTTCTTGACCTTTTAAATCAGTATTTTGTCAGAGAAACATCTGAATCAGGGGATCAAAGTACAAGAAAGTATACATACACTATCATACTATTAAATATACAACTAAAATAACAATGAATAAAAGGTTTCAAGAAATTGGCTAATAAATGGAAAGACATAGAAAGAATTGATATTCTTATACAGTACTATCGTTTTCTATATTAAACTTATTGTCTCATAAACACCCCGTCATCAGAGCAGAAGATAAATAAATCTCAATACATACACAAATCGACTGCGGTATTATTTGTCCATTTCCAGGAGTCACTTGTTGATTCTCTACTAAGGCCTATCCAATGGTCATAGGGGCCTTTGTATCTTTTCAGGAAATTCTATTATAAAAAAAGCAAAAAGTGAGAGCTTACATCTTTTTCCCCTTATTGCTCTTGAGTCTGTACTTCATAGTGTTCAATTTTGATTACAGCACAGTCTACATATAAAACCAGATTAGACCCCCATTTCTCATCATGAGTTCTATGTCTTTAGTCCTAAATCTCTTTGCTTAAAGAATTATATTTCCCAGGTGTCTGGCAAAGTATCAATTTGTGCTGTTTTAGTATATTATGAACACTGTTGTTCCCAGTTTGAAAAAAAAAATTATATGAATAGAATACTTCTCTGTACACAGGAAATAGCACATCTAACCTTCTAGGTAAACTTTGAAGATTGGGAGGATGTATCTAAAATATCTCACAGAGTCCTGGACAGAGGAATTCAACACCTCTCAGAGACTAATCGTTCCCCATGATTCCAAATGAAGTTGAGATCCTTTTCTTTTCAACATTAGCCTGTGCAGCTGTCTAACCCCTTTTTGGGGGAGCTACAAATTCAGCAAAATATATGCTCCAAACAGTTCATTATTTCATCTTTTTTTCTTAAACATGGACTAGATCCTGTGGTGTCGGAGAGAAATTGGACAGGACTTCCAGCTGAGCTCAGGCCTGTATGCACAGCAGTGCTTGGGCAAGCAGTACTTGGGTGTTCACGGGAAACCACGAGAGTCATGAGGTGCATGTCTCGTGCTGGCGGTAACTGAATTGAGGGCCCTTCATGTGCTATGCATGTGCTCTAGTACTTGCACTATTTCCCTAGTGTCCCAGAACAATTCTTACCAGTTCATCTGTGGTGTCAATCTGAACAAGATCAGCTTCTAATGAGTCACAGAAACTCTGGCTAAATGTCCAGTTCTCTTTGGTTTCCAGAAAAATAAAAAGCACTTGCTTCCAAATCCAATCCACTTTGATGGGCAGGCAGAACACACACGGACCTGTGAGACTAGTCTTTCTTTTTCTTACTAACACTTGGATAATCAGAAAAAAATGTAGTAAATATATTTTCTCCTTATTTAAATCTACTTAAATCTAATTTTCCCACTTACCATCCACTTTGTCTTATCAGTTCTCTATTTGGCTAAGATGCCTGATTCAGAAAAGGTATTTTTGTTATCTTCTGAAAAAAATTAACACAATTTTAGAGAGGTTCAATTCTGTCTTTGAGAGGGAGTAAAATTATGGTGTCCATGTCTTAGAACAAAAGTTATAGGTTAGAGAACGAGGAAAAAAAAGAAACATATATGAAAAAATAAATGTGAAACCACAGCAGAATTACAGGCCTGAATCGAGACAAAACTGTAGGGAAAGAGTTGACTTGTTAGAGACTATTTGAAGAAAAACTCTGCTCCTGACTGGTGAAAGGGGCAGGACACAGAGATAATCTTACAATGTATGCTAAGGACCAAATAAGTGAATTTTTTTTTTTTTGTTTTCTTTGCGTCACACCCAGCGATGCTCAGGGGTTATTCCTGGCTCTGCACTCAGGAATTACTCTGGTGGTGCTTTCGGGGGACAATATTGGATGCCGGGGATCAAACCCGGGCCGGCATAGGCCTGCCGCGTGCAAGGCAAGCGCTCTACCCGCTGGGCTATAGCTCCAGCCCCAAATAAGTGAATTTTTGAGTTTTTGTTTTTTAAGTTTGGGGGTTTCCCGGACCTTTGGTTTTAGGAAATGAAAGGGCACATTTCTTGGTGGCATCTTTATTTAATTCAGCTGGAAAAGAGCTTAAGGCTCTATCTACAGTTGCCTGTCACTTTCATGTGCACCACAGCTTTCCATAGAGACAAACCGGATAAATTATCCACTTTTTATTTGTCTATGCTCCGTCCCACGTGGCTGGAGGTTTGCAGACAATTAAGTAATGTGATTGGATATTTATGGCAAACAACTTCTGGCAAATCGATAGTTTTGGCGAATGATTTATGGTAAATGTTATGGCTAATCGGTTTAAAACCCACAAGGCAGAGCCTGGCAAGCCTCCCGTGTCGTATTTGATATGCCAAATCCCAGTAACAATTATAGACCTCATTCCCATGACCTGATGGAATGGTTTGAGGCTCTTTATGTTCTGGAGCAAACAGATGCCCTTGGGCTCTACTAGCATGAGACAGGACATATGGAGATGTTACTGGTGCCGCTGGAGCAAATCGATGATGGACGGAAGACAGTGATACAGTGATACCATCCACTTACCTTAGGGTCACTGTTAAAGCTATGAACTGGTCATTGATAATCTCCTAACTCATCAGTAAGAGTTGTAGCTCTAATACAATCCCTTGGTAGTGGGCATCTGTCGGGCACTCCGGCGGGGTCCCGACAGTGCCGGAAGAAGTTCCCTTCTACCTCCGCCGGCGAGGAATGGATGGACACTCAGGAATCCGATGCAGTTTTAGAAGGCTTTACTTATCACAGGTTCAGGTATACAAATCAGCAAAAGGAAAACCCGATGCTTAGGATTCCAGGCTAGAACCCCAGCCACGTGTAGGCCAAGATGGCGACCACCACGTGTAAAAACTTCCAAGGGGAATAAACGCTCACAAGGCGAGATCCCACCGGAAGAAGACCAGGAGAGAAGACCGGGCTAGTTTATACCCCCCGCAACTCAGACCTTCCTCCCCATTGTTATGGAAAGCTGGGTAATCCTCCCTGCATCTCACCTAGGGCCTTTACTGTGCTAATGTTTTGAGCCGGAATGCCTTTGAAATGGTAGAGAAGGGGTTTCTGAGATGGCATGTCACTGTACCAAAGACCAACACCAATGCCAGTTAAATATTTCTCCAAGCCTTCACAAGCCTCCTCTACTTCATTGTAGTTTTATATTTTATCAGGGAGCCATGCTTGTTTGTTTGGAAGTAAACAGCATTTCTCTCTGGTCTAATTACTTAGGGTGTCCTTACGTGGCCAGGCTAATATGCTGGTAAGATCTAGCTAGTCCCACGATGATTGTGATAGCATGGGAGAATATTTATACCAGCTAGTACAGCATACATGGTCGGATAAACTGCCACATTTAGACTACCCCCCTTATCTACGGGTGATTTGCGGGAGGCAATCCAGAGCAGAAGATGCAGCAGCCCTTAGGAGTCCTGCAGGTATCTGTGTGTCTCATTTTATTGGGGGTTCATAGTATTAATAGCTTCAGAAAAATGAATTTATACAGCACCACGTTCATGATACTTTAAATATTCTAATTTCTCCAAAAGTAAATACAAGATTTTCCTAGTACATCTATAGACTCTCCTTTCCTACATTTCCTTTAGTGTTGGCTTCTCTTCCTCTTGACAACTTTCATGTACTGGACATTACTATGGTACATACTCAGAAGCTACCAAACCTTTCTCTTGACAAATTGTAGCAACCCAAATATTATTTTGGTAATAAACATATAATTAGGGCTTTAGACATTTTTGTTTTTATGTGCTTTTAAAAAATATGAATAAAATATTTTTGGTTGTTGTTAAATGTTTTAAAAAACAACCAATATTTTAGAGTAAAAGTATAAAACAATATTTTTATATAAGTTTTTCTGATTATTTTAAATTCTCCTTTAACTACTAAGACTACCTTGCTATTGAAGGGTCACTGAAAGAAAGAAAAATTGTATCAAAATACTGAACCCCAATGATGACATTAATTTCCTCATATTCAAAGATAAACAATCCCTTACATACATCTCCCTTCCCATGTTCCCAAGCACAGACAAAGTAAACAAATGTCTGAGTCACACTAGAAATTGTGGGAAAAGGCCTTGGTGACAGAAAAAAAAAAAAAGAAAAAACAAAATAATTATTTATTAACACTGATGAGTCATTTATTTCTGACCAATTCTACATACAATGAAATTCTTAAGGCATAAAATTCTGTAGTCCTCCTCTTCCTCTTTTCCTCCTCCTCCTTTTTCTTTTTTTTAAATTCACCGTTCTTTATTTACTCCATATAATACACCATTTTAGTTTCTTTAAAATCGGATAAAAGAGCGGTAATAAATGGCAAATGATGACGTTTCCCTTCATAAACAATGTCGAAACCAAAGTTCTCAATTACAAAATGTTAAAAAAATATGTGGGTCCTAACATCTCACTAAGCATAAAGTTACTGTTGGCAGGGTAGATCTAAGGATATGCAAAGGAAGGTCTGATGGATACTGCCTATTAACAGATACACAGGGACTTCCGGCAGACTGTCTCCCAATAGAGTTAGTATGTAGAAATCCCTAGTGAAACTGTTGATCAGCTGCAGGTATACCCAGACAAGGCTATCTAGGTCATTTCTCTGCACATTTCCCTGTTGGCTATAACTAGCCCAAGATGGAGTCTAATGGACAATGCTTAAAGTTAGGCAGAAAACAGGTTTTTCTTGTTCTTCTGTCTGACAAGTCCTTGCCATCATGGGCTAGTCCTGAAGGCTGCATTAGCAACTGTAATGCGTTCTTTTGTTCATCTCATCTTACCTAAATACACCCTGCAGGTTTTGGTTCCTGGTTGTCTCCTTCCTATTATTCCTAAGACCTATTCAATGAATGTGAACTGTCTTTGTAATGTAAACCATGCAAACTTTAAGCTGTATTGCCCTTTGAGATGAGAAATAAGGGAGTTGGGGTCTGTGTGGAGGTGGTCAGTCAGTTCGGTCAGTCAAATGAGTTAGTTCAGGTCAGCGAGCTCCTGCCATGATGCGAACTGCTGCCCTCCGGCTGGTGATTATTAAAAATATTAATGGAAATACGTTGTGTTCCTGGTGTCTCATCTCTGCGCCTCTCTCCCACCCGACAGGACATTCCTGCTTCATCTGGTGCCCGAGCGCCAGGGCTGGCCTGAAGGTGAGACACGGGGTTACAGACGGGAATAGGAGGAAATAAGTTGCACAGGGTTTGCACAGCCTCCTGGAAGCCAGGAGTAATTTTTGGATGGGAAACTCCGTCGCGGTTAGAAGGGTATACTGATGTGCTTATGCTTCTCACTAAGGCAGCTGGAATGCCGTTGAAAGAAGTGTTTTAAAAAGTCTCCTTAAGAGAATACAGAAGCATTGCTACTGGTTTGAACCAGAGAGCAGGGAACAGTTCAACCCGAAAGTATGGAAAAAGGTTGGAAAGCATTTAAGGCGTGCCCATAGAAAAGGGAAGTAATCCCTTAGAAGAATGGGGTGCATATGCTTGCATTAATTTGGCTTTAATGCCGTTTGAATCTGATTCAGAGGAGGAGGAGGAGGACATAATTTCTTCTAGGTCAACTTCCTCCTCTCTCTCCCCACCCCTTGTATCTCAAGCTAAGGAGGAACTAACCACATCTTCCTTTGAATTACCTCCTAGCGAGTCATTGTCAGCCTCATCTGCCTTTTGTAAATTCTAATATGGAGACAAGGCAGGCAGCATCACAGGATGATAGTTTTGATTCTGATGCAGAAATAGAGGCTCCTTCACATGAGGCAGAGCTCTGGAGAGAAATTAGTGATCTCCTTAAGAAAGTAGATCTGCTAAGTAAAAGGCAGACAGGTCACCTAGGCCTAGGCGGCCTGAGTTTCGCTCCTACAGGGGCTTAACGATTCCCTTTGTGAACCTGGAGCTCATGCTATTCCAACGCCCCAATATCCGAATCAGAAAGTAGCTACAGCTCCACGCCAATATAAGTTAAATCATGAGCTGCGTACATTAATGAATACTCCTGATTCTTTTAATAATAATCCACAGCTTTATGCATTTCCTGTTGCTCGCAATCTAAATACACAAACTAATAAATATGAAGGTGATTATCAAGCTATTCCTTTTAAGTTTCTGACCTCCCTAAAACAGGCTGTTTCAACGTATGGGCCTACGTCTACTTATGTTTTTGCTTTGCTAGAGAATTTTGCTGAAGCTAATGTCTTACTTCCTTGTGATTGGCAAACGATTGCAAAGGGTGTTTTGGAAAAATCACAGTATATTCAGTTTAAGTCTTGGTGGCGGGAGGAGGCAGAAAAGGTTTCCACAAAAAGGTATCCCAAAAAATGCTGAAGCCACAGTAGCGAGAATCATGGGAACAGGCAATTGGTTAACGGCTGCAGATCAAATTAAAATACCTGCAGATATTTTAGATTTGACTACTAATACATGCTTGAAAGCATGGCGTAATTTGGAAGCTCCAGGAAACAAGCAATTGCATTTACTAAGGTATTACAACAAGCAAATAAAACTTATGTGGATTTCTTAGCCAGGTTAGAAGATACTTTAGAAAAATCTGTCCCGATGCTACTGTGCGTGATTTACTTATGTCCACTTTGGCGGTAGAAAATGCTTCTCCTGATTGTCAAGAGGCAATCCGGGCCTCAAAGTTAATGGGAAAAGATACGATAGATGATTTTATTCGGTGCTTGTCGGGGCGTGGGGTCTGCAAAAGTATCAGGCCCGAATTTTAGCTGCAGAACTCCGAAATGTTAATCAAATGAGGTGTTTTGATTGTGGGCAGGAAGGACATTTAAGAAGAAATTGTACTAAGGGAAGGGAGAAACCGCTCCCAGCCTTCTGATTCTGCACTCTGTAAAAAGGTGTGGCAGAATTGGACATAGAACCAAGGATTGTTACTCTAGAAAGCATAGAAACGGGTCACTACTTGCTCCCATCTCTACAGAGTCGGGAAACGAATCAAGGGGCTAGTCCGAGGCCCCACAAACAACCCGGGAAGCCTAACGAAATAATCATAAGTTTATTGGAGAGTGAGTCTGCCAGCTTGGCTCCAGCTGAGCGGCCACAGAAACAGCGGGATTTTTTTCTGTAACTAACCACGCGGCTCCAGCCTTCTAAGGCCTCGAGCATTCCCACGGTTTCTCCTGACCAGCCCCCTCGGCAATTGGATGGCGAGCCAGCAAAATCCGTGGCTCAGCAGTGGCAGCCCAGAAGCCAAGCAGATGGGCAGAGTGGAACAAAGGCAGGCAGGCGGCAGCTTTAAATCTAAATCGCCCCTGCAGTCTGTCTGCTCCCTCCCCTCAACCTAAAGGCACTCCTGCTTTAATTCATATTTCAAAATCTGAAACGCTGGATAGCAAACCTACTTATATCACTTTACAAACTGCTAAGGATAGTACTGCTTTGGATATTCCAGTCATTCAGGATTTGTTTTTAGCTCCTAACAATTTTTATGAAATTCCAACTAATATCTATGGTCCTTTGCCGCCTCAATCATTTGGATTAGTAACTGGCAGTAATAATATGGAATCTAAAGGTGTTAAGTTTCAAATGAAGTTTTTTGATGGTTATTTTGAAAGTGAAATTATGCTCATTGTATCTGTGAAGGCTGAAATACGTATTTTTAAAGGTGAAAGATTGCTCAGCTTCTTGTATTGCCAAAACCATCAGTTCCTCATTATCGGGAAGAAGGGTCCGACAACCCTAATGTTGAGGTTTTTTGGACACAATTCCTTTCAGAGGATAAACCCAGTATGGTGCTTACTTTTGAAGATGGTACTAAAATTGAAGGTTTGCTTGATTCAGGGGCTGATACAGCCATAATTGCTTCACATCATTGGCCCTCTGGATGGAAAAACCACCTTGTGCTTAATGCAACTTTTACTGAGTTGGGTGTCATGACTGATATTCAACAAAGTGATGAGCCTCTCAGGTGTACTGACCCAGATGGAGATGAGGCTGTTATTCAGCCCTATATTTTGCCTATTGCAATTACCTTGTGGGGCAGAAATTTGTTGAAAAAAATTGGATATTGTTATGACTAAACGTAGAAACCTTTGTAAACAGCCGCATTTTTAATGCGGGCCGCTGCTTGTAAAACAGCTTTACCCATTAAGTGGAAAAACACGGAGCCAGTGTGGGTTGAGCAGTGGCCCTTAATTACTGAAAAGCTAATAGCTTTGCAACTACTGGTGGAGGAACAGCTCAACTTGGGTCATATTGTTCCAAGTTCTAGTCCTTGGAATTCTCCAGTTTTTGTAATAAAAAAAGAAATCAGGCAAATGAAGAATGTTAACAGATTTACGCCAGGTCAATAAATGCATGGAGCCTATGGGCCCTTTGCAGCCTGGCCTTCCTAATCTTGCTATGATACCAAAAACCTGGAATATTATTGCTATTGATTTAAAGATTGTTTTTATACTATTCCCCTTGCTGAGCAGGATAGAGAAAAGTTTGCATTTACTGTCCCATTGATGAATAATAAAGCACCTAATACAAGGTATCATTGGACAGTGTTGCCTCAAGGCATGATGAATAGTCCGACCATGTGTCAATATTTTGTTAATCAACCCTTGAAGACTATACATAAAAAATATCCAGGTGCCAAGTTAATTCATTATATGGATGATATCCTTATAACTGCTCCTCCTAAAATTAATTTGCAAAATGTCTATTCTTCTACTGTTACTGAACTACAGGATTGGGGCTTAGAAATAGCCAAAGAAAAGGTCCAGCATTCAGTACCTTGGAAATTTTTAGGTCAAATTATTAATAATGCTATGGTAATTCCACAAAAGGTGCAAATCAGGAAAGATAATTTAAAAACTTTAAATGATTTTCAGCAACTATTAGGTAATATCAATTGGTTAAGTCCATCCCAGGGCATTCCCACTTATGTGCTTAGGCATCTTTTTGCCATACTTGAGGGTGATGCACAAATTAATAGTCCTCGTCAGCTCACCCCAGAAGTAGCCCAGGAACTTCAATTTATTGAAGAAATGGTTAATTCAGCTCAATTAAATCATATTGAAAAATTCGAGCCATTCTCATTGATAATTCTAAATACTTTGCATTCACCAACTGGAGTTTTAATACAAAATTCAAATATTATAGAGTGGATTTTTTTTTGCCAAACAAAAAATAGCAAGTCTTTATCAACATATCCCTCCAAAATTTCTCAGGTTATTATAAAGGGAAGAAAAAGAGCTGTACAGCTTTCTGGCTTTGATCCTAAAGAAATTATTGTTAAATATAATAAGGAAAAGATACAAGCCCTACGGGAAACAGATGAAAACTGGCAAATAGCTTGTGCCAGTTATTTGGGTTCAATACATAATATCTTTCCTAAAATAAAATTGTTTCAGTTTTTACAATTAACTAATTGGATATGGCCAAGCGTGGTTCATTCTGAACCAATAGATGATGCTGTAACTTTCTTTACTGATGCTTCCAAAGATGGAAAAGCTGCTTATACTGACTTAAAAAATGATGTTGTATTACAAACTCCTTATCAATCAGTGCAAAAGAATGAGTTATTTGCTATTATTTCTTTATTGCAGAATTATTCAGATCCTCTTAATATAGTCACTGATTCACAATATGCAGCTTGGACTGTACAAAATATTTATACTGTTTCTTTACCTTTAAAACAGTCTGAACTCTTAATATTGTTTGCCACATTGCAGCAATTGCTTCGTGCCCGTACTCATCCTTTATATATTGTCCACATAAGGACTCACACTAATTTGCCTGGTCCTTTAACACGTGGCAATAATCGAGCCGATAAACTTGTGGCTTTAGTAGTAACTGCGGAAGCTTCCCATAGTTTGCATCATCAAAATGCTCGTGCATTAAAAAAATAAGTTTGCACTTCCTTGGTCTCAAGCAAAAGCCATAATAAAACAGTGCCCTACGTGTCAGGCAATTAATATACCACATTTGCCTCTTGGAGACCAACCCCAGAGGGTTGACAGTTAATCACATTTGGCAAATGGATGTTACGATTGTACCTTCTTTTGGTAAAACCAAATATGTACATCATTCTATAGATACTTATTCTCATTTCCAGTGGGCTACAGCTGCCCCATCTGAAAGAGCTGACACAGTCATAACTCACCTGCTAGAAGCTTTTTCTGTAATGGGCATTCCTCATACTATAAAAACAGATAACGCTCTAGCATATAATTCAGCGAAGTTGAAGTCTTTTTATGCAGCTTATTCTATTACTCATATTACAGGTATTCCCTATAATAGTACTGGCCAAACAATTATTGAGCGAGCAAATCGTACTCTAAAAGAAATGCTTTATAGACAGAGAAAGGGAGTATATCTGAATTCTCCCAAGCAACAAATTGCAAGATCATTGTTTACTTTAAATTTTTTAAACGTTGCAGATAATGAAACTGCAGCTGAAAAACATTGGATGTCTCCAAAAACTGAAATTACAGTGACAAATAAAACCACGAAACAGGTCAAACAAAAAATCTTATATAAAGACATTGTGTCTGGCGAATGGTTACCAGGTTGGGTAGAAAGATGGGGCGAGGGTTTGCTTTTATCTCCACAGATAAGGAGCAATTCTGGTGTCCAACTAAAAGGCTCAAAATCGTTCATGAAAAACAACCAGAAAACCAACAAGAGGAGACATCCCAAGATGTTATAAATGAAGATGATGCAGATAATCCCAGACCAAAAGAAACGCCTGCAATGCCAGCCGATAGGAAAGGAGAAGGATAAAGCCCAGTTGCAATACTGGAAGGACTGCCAAAAAATTTGGCACAACTAAAGAAGGTAATATCTATTACAAGCATAAAAATAACTCCAATCACATTTTATCTAGCTGTACTAGTCATCTTAAGTGTATTAACTAATGCATTTAACAATACATCTTAAATGTATTGTATTAACAATTATACTTATTGGGCGTAAATACCCAATCCTTCCCTACTACGAACAGTCTCGTGGCAGGATGTTATTCCTGTTTATAATAATAAGTGAGATGAAAACATCTTCCCATTATTTTATCTTAAGGGGAAATAAAGGGCTTGCACCACTTGCGCTTTTCAATTAGGATTTTCCAAAACAGATACATCTGTGAAAAATCAGCTCTGAATTTCATGAGCTCTCAATCTGGGAAGAAAGTCATAATAAAAATAGTAACACCAAACAGGTAATTTCTTTTATAAAAATAATACATAACCGATAAAGGTGTGTGTTCTCCTTCACTTTGTAATATTTAAAAGGCAAAATAATTTGAAATTCTTTTGAAGGTACTATCTCCTGTACCAAGTGTTCCAGGTATACTTGTGTTGATTCTGCTTTAAAACTAAACACTGGAGAAAGTTTGTATTTTCTCAGCTCGAGTAGAAATCTGGATGCCTGTGACATGCCCAGCCACGGGAGGAGAACCTGACCATTGAACTTCTTTGTCAGCTGATTACTTACGTCTCTAAGCATACCAGGAGATTCATCAATCTACTGATTGCTGCTGTTTTGAGCATCATTGAAGTGACTGCATCTGCTATTGTAGCTGAAGTGCCGATGAAGGAAGAAACACAGACTATTGACTTTTTGGCGCAAATGACATAAAAATTCTCAAAGACTCTGGACTGCTCAAAGGCAGATCAATACTGATCTGCAGGCCAAACTGGCTAATATAACTCAGACTGTGACTTTGCTTGGTGATCCATTGGCTAGCCTACAAAGACAAATGTCTTTGAAATATGATTGAAATATCTCTTCTTTCTGTATTAGCTGTATTTTTTATAATGAAATTGAATTTTATTGGAATAAGTTTAGAAAACATTTGCTAATCGTTAGCACATAAGAATATTATGGCTAAAATTGTAAATTTACAAAGCAAAATTTGTGATACTTTTTCTAATCATCTTTCTAATGTTACTACTGCTTCTTTTGCAAGATTTGGCTTATGGCATTGGCTTTATTAACCCCACTACTAGCTTAAAGGGACTTGAAGGAACTGCAGGTTTGGGAGTGCTTATTTTGAATACAGCTGTCCAGTATAAGAAAAGGTGCTACAGGCCTCTCAGTTTGTTCTGTTGAAGAAATTAAAGCCTTAACAGAAAAGGGGAGATGTTGGCAGAAGGTAGATCTAAGGATATGCAAAGGAAGGTCTGATGGATACTGCCTATTAACAGATACACAGGGACTTCCGGCAGACTGTCTCCCAATAGAGTTAGTATGTAGAAATCCCTAGTGAAACTGTTGATCAGCTGCAGGTATACCCAGACAAGGCTATCCTATCGCTCTGGCCCCTATCCTAGGTCATTTCTCTGCACATTTCCTGTTGGCTATAACTAGCCCAAGATGGAGTCTAATGGACAATGCTTAAAGTTAGGCAGAAAACAGGTTTTTCTTGTTCTTCTGTCTGACAAATCCTTGCCATCATGGGCTAGTCCTGAAGGCTGCATTAGCAACTGTAATGCGTTCTTTTGTTCATCTCATCTTACCTAGATAGCACCCCTGCAGGTTTTTGGTTCCTGGTTGTCTCCTTCCTATTATTCCTAAGACCTATTCAATGAATGTGAACTGTCTTTGTAATGTAAACCATACAAACTTTAAGCTGTATTGCCTTTGAGATGAGGGATAAGGGAGTTGGGGTCTGTGTGGAGGTGGTCAGTCAGTTCGGTCAGTCAAATGAGTTAGTTCAGGTCAGCGAGCTCCTGCCATGATGCGAACTGCTGCCCCTCCGGCTGGTGATTATTAAAAATATTAATGGAAATACGTCGTGTTCCTGGTGTCTCATCTCTGCGCCTCCCACCCGACAGGACATTCCTGCTTCAGTTACAGTTATCTCCTAAAGAAAAATAATTGTGCCACTTACCTAGTCTTGCTGTTTCTAGGAACTTTTTTCTCTTAAATTCTGTACATAGGACATTTTGTACAAAACAAAGAAGTCTACATTTTTATTTCTTCTTACCATAAAACAAAGATACAATGTCTGTACAATCGGAAAGCCAGGCCAGAGCCCGCACGAGGGCGCTGGGAAGGGCGATCCGGCTCCCGGCAGCTCGGGACGCCACACAGGGCCGAGGAGGGCTCCCCCTGCCAGGCTGTCAGTGTGGTGCTTTGGAAACCTGCTGGCACGGAGGAGGGGGCGCGTCCGCGGTTACTAGGGGACAGTCAGCCACAGGCTGTGTCCTAACGGAAAGGTGAAAGACTGCTCTGGCTGAAGAAGTGAAGCTTTGCTCCAGACGGCTTTGCCTTCCTGGTGGACGCGTCTTCCCTAAGGAGCAGAAATAAAACCTCAACAGAAAAGATGAGCTCACCGTTGACCCTGGCGCCACCCACCACATGGAGCTTTTCCCTTGGGCAGAGATTCTTCCAGAAGCCTCTCCCACCCCCGGTGCGACACCCCCAGCCCAGAAGAGTGGGAATCTGTCAGCTATCAACGGTCTATCAAAACACGCGAGACGCTGCTTTGCGCAATGGAGAGCAACTTTCTCCCTCACGGGGAGGAGGCGTCTGGACCTCGGAGTGAGACATTTTATCACCTTGAAGGGGCAGAGACTTGTCAAGTGTTGCAGGAGTGGTGCTTCCCCGCCGGCAGCTGGGCAGCCCCTGACTCTGGTCCCCGCCCCAGGAAGCCCCCAACTCCCCAGGACACGAGGCGGTGAGCAGGGCTGTGGGTGGAGGGGCACCCGTCGTCGCGCCATGCACCCGGGGCCAGGACAGGCCTGCTGGGCCTTTTCACACGAAGACGTTTGCCGCTAAGTGACAGACTCTTAAGCCAGAGACAGAGGAAGCCAGAATCACTTCGTTTCAAGTAGCAGCGCACGAAAGGAGGAGCTCCCACGCCGGATCAGGAAGGGGAATCCTGGCCGCCTTGAGAGAGACAAGAGACGGGACACGGGCGGTGGAGAGGGTTTCTCCTCAGGCAGCTCACCAGAAACAAGCCCAAAGGGAGAGAAGCGGGGGGCCGCGTCGTCCCTGCCACCTCCGGGAGCCCAGAGCCCACGCAGACGGGGCTTCTCTGGGCAGGCCGCCGAACGGCGCCCTCTGACTTTGGGGAATTCTAGTCTTGTTCCGTCAAGAACTCTGCGTGCCAGCGCCGTGCACATAGAGAATACAAACTCAAACAAAACAAAACCAACAAAAAAGGGGCCAACACGTATTTTTAAAATCCCAATTCCAGTCAGGGGAGACTGAGAAAGTTCTAAGAAGGCGCTTCTCCCGCGAGCTGGCGCCGCGAACCCGGTGCTGTTCCACTCTGGAACTATGGCTTGAGGGCTACAGAGAAGCGGCGGGTGCGGCACATGGTGGGTGCCCAGAACAAAGCCCCCAGGAGGAAACAGTGCCTGGGCCACCTGCCGCTTCCCCTACAGCCCGGGGCTGGCGAGAGCCAAGAACGCATCAATGAGCTAAAGGAGAAGAGGGCAGACAGCTGGGCCTGCAGGCGGGAGGCTGACGCGGTGTGCGGGTCCCTTTGCTCTGAACCACAGCAAGGGGCCATGGAGCCTGTGCTGGGGGGGGCAGTTCCCCGGGGGTGGGCCGCGCAGACGAGTCAAGCAGGGGTGCTTTCCTTATCCTCCTCCTCCTCCTCCTCCTCCTCCTCCTCCTCCTCCTTCTTCTTCTTCCCCTTCCCTTCCCCTTCCCCTCCCCTCCCCTTCTTCTTCTTCTTCTTCTTCTTCTTCTTCTTCTTCTTCTTCTTCTTCTTCTTCTTCTTCTTCTTCTTCTTCTTCTTCTTCTTCTTCTTCTTCTTCTTCTTCCTCTTCCCTTCCCCTTCCCTTCCCTCCCCCTCCCCTCCTTCTTCTCCTTCTCCTTCTCCTTCTCCTTCTTCTTCTTCTTCTTCTTCTTCTTCTTCTTCTTCTTCTTCTTCTTCTTCTTCTTCTTCCCCTTCCCCTTCCCCTTCCCCCTCCCCTCCCCCCCCCTCCCTTCTCCTTCTCCTTCTCCTTCTCCTTCTCCTTCTTCTTCTTCTTCTTCTTCTTCTTCTTCTTCTTCTTCTTCTTCTTCTTCTTCTTCTTCTTCTTCTTCTTCTTCTCCTCCTCCACCTCCTCCTCCTCCTCCTTCCTCCTCCTTCTCCTTCTCCTTCTCCTCCTCCTCCTTCTTCTCCTCCTCCTCCTCTTCCTCCTCCTCCTCCTCCTCCTCCTCCTTCTTCTTCTTCTTCTTCTTCTTCTTCTTCTTCCTCTTCCTCCTCTTCCTCCTCCTCTTCTGTCTTCTTCTCCTTCTCCTCCTCCTCCTCCTCCTCCTTCTTCTTCTTCATTGTCTTCTTTCTCTCTATCTATCTCTCTCCATTCTTACATATTGTGACTTGAACTACATACATTTAGGGTTTATCACGTAAATCTTTTGCCTACATTCAATGCTCAGTTTTAGTCTAGTGTTACCATTACCAACAATTCCCTACTTTAATTTATTATGACATCTACATCTTCCTTCTAGAATGAATTTTTATATTTTATTCACCAAGGAACCCCAAGCACTTTGCACAGTGCCTGGCATAAAATAGTGGAAAAGACTTACTTTGGCCATATAAATGTGTGGACGATGTTTGCAAAACAACTACTTACCTGCCAAAGTAACAGTAAGTGAAGCCATAAAAACTGCAGTTCCCACCATACTGATGAAGCAGAAAAAATGTCTGTGAGTAGTTTCATACAGTTCATTTATTCTATGTATTCCTTGGAGAGATGTACCTTTAAAATAAAATATCATAATCTTATTTGCCTGAAGGCTTTATGAAAAACAACAAATTGATCATAAAGATCTACTTCCAAGATCAGCTGTAGCACAATTTCCCCATTGTTAATTCCTTTCACAAAAGATAACAGCCTATAAACTATTGTCATAGGTCAAAGCATGTTTTAGTAAGAGAAACTGAATTTTCATCCCCAGGAAATCTTACAGTTACAGACAGAATTGTTCAGGAAAAGATAAAGAAAATGAAAAAAGTAGGCAGGTCAGATATGAGGTTCAGCAGTGGGGCACAGCCTCCCTGAGATAGATCAGAGATTAGAGACCCAAAGCTTCAAAGATAGACATGCAGGTGGCCGAAATGCGCATGAAAAGCTTCATGTCACTCACTAACAAGAAAATTCAAATCTAAAACCAGAAACAGGTGTCACCTCACAAAGTTTACAGCTGCTAGTCTCAAAAATAAGCACAACGTTGGAAAGGATGTGGTGAAAAACCTATAATAATAACTTAAAAAGGCTTAAAATAAGAAAAATACACAATTTGAAATGGGTTTTGAAGCACCCAGTTTACATATATTAATACAAAATTGACTAAAGAAGGTGCATCAATGATAAATTAACACACAAAATCATGGTCAACATAGCCAGAATCAAAGAAACGCTAATTAAAATCTGAGTTACCTATCTCTGCTTATCAAGAGTGGAAAGCAAAACAAAATAACAGAACCAAGCGGAGGACTGAAATTATCTAACATTGGAAACGATGGTTTGGCCACTGTGGAGAAGTAGTTTTGCAGTTTGGTATGGTGAACATAAATTTAGTTTGTACTAAATTTAGCATGGTATCATATTTTGATATCAGAAACAACCATTAATTTGCTATTTATACAGGAAAAATAAAACCCACCCCTTACTCAAAAAAAGCCCTTCATGTAAATATAATGCCTTTATTCATTTGCACCATGTTGACTGGAATGCCTTCAAAGGAATGCCTTCATGGAATGCCTTCAAAGGCATCGAAGAAATAGCTAAAAGGACAAAGAACCCCCGGCTCCCGGCACATCTCTTCGACTCCACCATTCTCCCTGCATTAACATACGCCTCAGAGACCTGGGCCCTAGGAAAGCAGGATGAGAATGCTATTCAGTTCTCCAGAGAGGAATGGAAAGAGCTATGCTTGGAATATCACGCCTCACTCAAGTGAGAGAAGGAATCCGGAGTTCTGACTTCCGTCGCTATTCCAGAATCAGGGATGCTGTCTCATTTGCCAAGGCATAGAAAATCAGATGGGCTGGACGTGTAATGTGATTTGGAGACAACCGCTGGACTAGAGCCGTTACCGACTGGATCCCACGGGATGTCAAAAGATCACGTGGCCGCCACCTACAAGATGGTCAGACTTCATCGTCAAGACCCTGAAGGAACGGTTTGAGGCTCTTCATATTCCTGAAGCAACCAGATGCCATTGGGCTACACTGGCACGTGATAGGGTCCAATGAAAATGTTACTGGCGCCCGCTCGAGCAAATCGATGAATAATGGGATTCAAGTGATCAAGTGATTCATTTGCACCAAAATCTGACAACAGTCCAAATATGCTTCTGATGGGGAAAAGGAAAATTCCACTCGGAATAAGGAAAAGGAAAATTGAGCTCATGGTCACAATTGCTCATTCCTTATTTGACTTTGACTTGCTAATGTAATCTCTTCCCCACAGATCCCTAAAGACTGAATTTCCCCCAGCTATCAACAAATGCTGATGTTGGACTTTTCTGCCCTTAACAGTTCATTTTGAGAATTAACAAGGAGAAGTTTCATACTGGAATAACACCCTCAGGACCCTTCAATGCTCTCTTCCCTTAGAATTCCAAGTCACTTCACTGAAATTAAAATTCTACTTAATATATTCTAACTATCCTTGAACCATTGAATTTCATTTGGATCTACCAGAATCACAGGGGTTGCAACCTAAGATCTTGTCAGAGAAGAAAAAAAGTGAGCATACATTGACTAAAACCATATTCAATAATATTTGGATTTTATCTTCAGACAGCACTCTGTCTGGTCCTGCATCCAACTTTTGTATTCTATAATTTTAAATTGAATACAGGGATGAAAAGCAATTTTCCTCTTCAATCTCCAAGCAGTCTATTTGCCCTCCCTTACTACACTCCCCACACATCTCCTTTCTTTTATCTTTATTTATTTCCATTTAATGTCCTACCTGGCATCTGCTCCATTATTCTCTCTTATTTATCTTCTTTCTTGGCTATGTCTTGTCCCATCTCCTTCAAAATTATAAGCCTTCTGTATTGCTCTCTGAATGTAAAACCTTGGAATTTGTAGCTGGAAATATGTATTAGTCATCACTTTTCAGAAGAACAAAGAAATAAACAAGATTTTATTCTAATGTCAATCTAAGTTTCATAATCCAAAGAGAGTTATTTGCTTTTGCCATATGAAACTTTCTTTTTTTTAAATTATTTTACTATACCACCATGAGATCTACATTTACAAAGATATACAATTACAAAGTTCATATTTGGGTTTTGTCATACAGTGTTGCAGCACTCATCCCTTCACCAGTGCCCATCTCCCACCACCAACGTCCCGGGTTCCCTCCCCAGCCCCCAGCCCACCTCCATGGCAGGTTCTTTATTTCTTTCCCTTTCTCTCTCTTTCTCTTTTCCTTCCCTTCCAGACTATGGATTACAGAACATACATTAAAGGGCTGTCATGTGTACATATGAAACATTGTTAATGGTCAGTTTAGTTTAAGAAGTGTAATTGATCAATAACTTCCAGTTAATGAGACCTTATGTTCAATGGTAAATATTGACTATCTCACTATCACTATCTTCCTGTTCATCATCAATTTGCTTGAGCGGGCACCAGTAGCATCTCCATATGTCCTGTCTCATGCTAGTAGAACCCAAGGGCATCTGCTTGCTCCAGGAACATAAAGAGCCTCAAACCATAATATTTGGTCATGGGAATGACCTAATATAATTGTTACTTGTATTTGGCATATCAAATACAACACAGGTAGCTTGCCAGGCTTACTGTGCGGGTGGCATACTCTTGTAGTCACCTCTAAAGACAGCATTTATTGATGAACCGCGAGCCGGGCTGTGATAGGCTGGTCTGCTGGATGGAGTTCTGATGAGAGGGAAGTCCGGATGTGGAAAACGGTGGCCCTTATGGGGTGAGGGAGTAGTCTGGCTTGTTGCGAGGCTCTGCTGGGGTGGCGGGCCAAGGCTAGAACCTGCCATCCCTCCCGGGCACCTCATGAGCGGTTGGGCACAGGGAGAGCCAGTAGCAGCTCTGCCCCATGTCTGTGAGTCTCTGGATCAGCATACCTGGGCCGAATTGATAAAGACTGCTGCAGGGTGGCTGTTGATGATCCAGGCTGTGGTAGGATGGACTGCTGGGTAGAGTTCTGAAGAGAGGGAAGTTGGATGTGGAAAATGGAGGTCCTCATGAAGTGAGGGGTCGTCTGGCTTGTTGTGAGGCTCTGCTGGGGTGGCGGGTCAGGTCTAGAACCCGCCATCCCTCCCCGGGAGCCTCATGAGTGGCTGAGCCGGTAGCAGCTCTGCCCCATGTTGTGGTAGCAGCTCTGCCCCATGTCTGTGGTAAATATTATCATTCTTTATTTATTCTTTATTATCATATTATCATTCTTTATTAATCTTTTATTCAATATGAACTATGTTTACAGGGAATAAAATGTCCTATATGCCCAAATAGAAAATAAAATTCAAGGAGTTTCAACAGTTAGAATTTCAGTAAAATATACCCTTCCTTTAGGACTAAAGAAAAATCACACATCATTATGTTCTTCATCTTTCTAGTCAAATTCATTTTTCGAGTCAAATTAGCTGTAAACTGAAATTGTAAGGAGATATAGCTCAGTAGTAGAGTGTGTGTTTCATATGTGTGAATGGATATGATCCCTGGCAGCACAAAATAAATGAAGAAATTGCTGTCTTCCTGTACATCATCGATTTGCTTGAACAGGCACTAGTAACATCTCAATATGTCCTGTCACATGCAAGATATCCCAAGGGAATCTGCCCGTTCCAGGAATGTAAGGAGTCTCAAACCATTCCATCAAGTCATGGGAATGAGGTCCATAATTGTTACTGGTATTTGGCGTGTCAAATACGACACGGGTAGCTTGCCAGGCTCTGCCGTGCGATGTAATGTAAAATTACAAACGCATAATTGACAATGTAATATACAAGTAGATAAATGCCATGATACAGAAGAGAATTATTAAAGCATTGGCATTGTTCAATACAGTGAAAAACACTGCAATCCAACTTTTTAAAATTTGAAGTTATTTATATTTATCTACTGATCACTATGATCAGCTGAATGTAATGAAAACAAAAGTGACCAGCAGTTCCTCACATTTGCATCTATTCAGATTGGCAGCCTCCACTTTTCCAGGGTGTGTGCAATAACAGCACAAAATAGAGCAGAGAGGTCATTTCAGTCATTATCAGGCTAACAGCAGCTGTGAGCAGGTGTTCCTACACTTAGGCCTTCTCTGCCCTCTGTGCCCATAACGCAGCTTTATTGTCAGTCTTTGTGACTAATCCACATTGCAAAGGCTGGCATTTGTTATCAGGTTTTCAAATTTTTTTTATTGTGTTAAAGGCTTGTTTAGATTCTAATGGCAAATTAGTGAAGGGAGGCTGACTTGATACAGCAGACTGAAGTGGCATTAGCTCCAACACCCCAAGCTGCTTTCACTGTGATGCTAGATAATGAATTTTTGACAAATTCCACTAATGAAAATTCCTCTTGCATGCTTCTGGGTACAATAGGGAACTCAAACTCAACTCACATAATATTAAGGATATTATTTATCTGATTAGACAAAAACCTTGAATTGGATAATTCAATAGGTTATATTTAGTTGGCTGATTTGATCTCCCATCATAGCTTTATTTTCAGCCTCTACCTCAAGGTGACTCTTGGTGTAGGACCAGAAACATCAATGTCCAAGTTTGAGAGACTGCTCTTCTGATGGTCCTGAGCAGATGCTCCCACTCTCTGCAATAGGCTTGTCTGGCAAAGGCAATGGGACCACCATGGCCGACTCTGTCAAGTCAGATTTATCCCAGTGCCAGGGAAAAGGGGCCCCTTCTGTGAACAAAAGAAGATGACAACAGATGAAGAATAAGAACTAGCTTGGCTTTGTACATTTTCATCTTCTCTGTCTTTTAACTCTCTTGACATGGGCCACAAAAGAGTTTTCTTTACATTGCTTGCATGCACCTGTGCAAAAATCTTCACCTTTGTGAAGCTGTAGAGACCTCTTAGGAAAACACTTGCATTTCTGTATTAGGGAGATGGTGTCAGTAGTTTCTGCTTTCCTGGTCTGTTTGGAATTTTCTGTGGACAAATCCAGATTTGAGTTCGTTTCACTGTGGACTGAAGTTGGATTGTCTTTCTTGACAGATAGTGACTGTGCCTGAAATCCAGCTGTAATTCATTGGTCATGTGCAAAAGAAATTCGAAAGATAGGTGAGCTTCTCCCCACATAGGTGAAGTCCACTATTTTTGCCTTTTGACTTTGACAGTGAACTGAAATTGTGCTTGGGGCCTGGGGTAGCCTGGGAGTAGACGGTCTCTGTTTTATGCTGCCTTTCTATTTTTTTTCCTTTTTGGGTCCACCCAGTGATGCTCAGGGATAAGTCCTGAATCTGCACTCAGGAACCACTCCTGGCAGTGCTTGGGGGGCCATATGGGATGCTGGGGATCAAAGCCAGGTCAGCTGCATGCAAGGCAAACGCCCTACCCATTGAACTATCACTCCGGCCCATATGCTGCCTTTCTGACTCTTGTCACTTTAGCAGGGTAGAGTACCTCCTTTGTTGCCTACTAAAATTTGTTGTGTCTCTCCATAGATGATGTGATTCAAGTTTTGGCCCAGATAATACATATTTTGGTAAGTCTGGGATTATTGCCAGTTATGTGTAGGTATCTCAGATCTTAGGGTGAATGTAGGTGGTAGTAGGTAAAACAATATTTTTTAAAGAGGAAGGATGTATGAATTTAAAGCTACATATCTGATAAAAATGCATCTATGATGGTCTCTAAGTGTATGTAGCACAACCCACAATGTGTAAGAGAAGGAAAATTGAGAGAGGGAGAGAGAAAAGAGATAAAGAACCTGCCATATAGACAGGCTATGGGTGGGGGGAGGAATTGGGGACATTGCTGGTGGGAAATGGGCACTGGTGGAGGGTGGGGTGCTGGAACACTATGTGACCGAAACCTGAACAACGTTGAACAGTGTTGTAATTGTATATCTCACGGTGGTATAATAAAATATTTAATAAAAAAAAGAATGCAAAAAAAAAAAAAAAAGAGGAAGGATGTTTGTAAGGCGTTATCTTTGATTAGATGCTGTTTCCAGGACATGGAAGCTGCTTTGGAGTACTACAGAGGTAGTTTTTGGCCTTGGGGAAATTCTCCTCCAAGAAGTTCAACTTGCTTTGCAAAAATTTGGAGATAATATCTTGGTAACTGCTGAGTTCATACTGGGAAAGGAACTTTAAAACAGAGGTGAAAAACTACATGTTGGAACCAGAAAGTACTCTAAAGTAAGAGCTGGGACCACTCAGCTCTTACTGAGTATAAGAACAATACATATGCCTTAAGTAATTTAAGCCTTAGTTTCTTAATTTGTATAAAGAGGGCAAGTCACTGGGTTGTTGGAGATAATTAAAACAATTAATGTATCTAAAACACAAGCCACAATGTTTGCTGCTGGCTATAAAAACTTAAATGCAACTTAAGAGCACTGCTAAGGGTGGTAGTACCAACAATAGTAACTGTAGTGGTACTATAGAACTTATCATAGTAGTAGCACAATAAAAATAAGAATGCTATTAGTAGTAATTGCCACAGTAGTAATAGCATGACAGTAGTAATAGTCCTCATTAAAATTTTGATAAATTGTTTGATAATCAACCTTAATGTCTTAATTATTTGAACATCAACCCACTGTCTTCCACCATTCTTTAATAAATTAGAAAAGATCTAGACACTCAAAGAACCAGTTTTTGCAGGCAAGTTGACATATTATGAATTATAAAGTATTCAAATTTATTGTCATTCTATGACACAAAACACGTGCTGTTAACTCCATAATGTGACTTCTCTGTATTCAAGTTGCCAAGTATCAGGAGAAAGAGGATTTACAATATAAAGGCAAAGAACTTACCTCCATTGTCAGCTTGCAGTTGAAATATATAGGTCACATTCACAGTACTGTGACAATGCACTAACAAATACAGACCTGCCCTCCCTCTCCTCCATGCTCAGACACCTCTGAAGGCTGTTTCCTAGAGGCAGGAAAGAACCCTGTCCCCCTTTATGTTATTTGCAATGAACCAACTTTACATTACCAGATTGTTCCTCCTCCATGAAATCTCTGCAGTTATGATGTTCCTCCATTACTTTCAGCGTCTTTTCTCTTGTTTGACAAAAGCTGTGTTATACAGGGGCAGGAACAAGAATGAAGGGGGAGACTGTCTGTTCTTTGTCTAACTAGTTGTAATGCTGGCACAGGCAGCTGCTTAAAAAAAAGGATAGATTTGCTAATATGAAGTCTGGAGACCAAAAAATTAAAACAATCCTGAAAAAAATTGACTACATCTTGAAAGAGCAGGGTAATGTACTGATATTTCAGCAAGTACTCATAAATAGGGACAGAAACATGCAGGAATTCAGATGCCTGTGCCTGTTCATTGGGTGATTGAGGTGAGGACGTGACCAAGTTGTTTCACTTTCACTTCCCAAACTTCTGAAGCATTTACAAGAAACTGTTTTTATTTAAATTAGAATTCTATTTATGCATGGCCTGGAAATTAGAACAATGTTATGTCATTAATACTTCCTGAAAGAAAAAACATTCCAGGAAAATAAAAAGGGCAATGATACCAAATTAAGCAGACAGACTAGGAACAAAATAAGTCATGCTGATAATTTTTTTAGTTTTAAAATGTAAAGTGCTTTTGCCTTGAAAAGATCAACTTCACAGCTTACTGTGCCCTGTTGAACTGGAATAACAGGGTCTATATTTACTCTCCTGTCTTGATCAACTAAATAAACAATATTAAAAATGTATTTTAAAAATTCTTCTCAAGAACTTGGGTATTACACAGTGCAGGGGGAGTGATCCTTTAAACAGGTGGGAAACACTCAGAGCCCGACTTACTGCCCCAAGAATTTTGTATCCAGAGCTTAAAAAGGGGGGGAAATCCAGGGAATTCTAGGAGTTGAAAAGTCCCAGCTCAGAGATAAGGCTAATACTTCTAAGATCAATCTCCTGAAAAATATCTAGTATTGCCCTTCTCCAACTCCCCGTGTGACTAGGGAGCTGGAGGTAAAGGTGACAGAGACACTCTAGGTTTCAGGAGAAACCAATATGCCTTAAAGAATTAAAAACAACCCAAATGAAGTCAGTCCCTTCTAATGAAAGAGGACGCCTCAGTTTATCTTTTGTGTCAGTTGCTGTGAGCAGTTCTATTTTTGACTGCCCCATCCTATATTTTTAATGTTTTGTGAATTCCTGAGCTTCTGATAAACAGGGAGTTAACAATTGTCCAAGAAAATTCTGCCCCAGAGGATAGGTTCACCTGGAGGTTTTTTTTCCCAGACACTCCACCCCAAACTCAATCTGCAAACTTAATTGAAAGCTGTAGAGCAGGTACCTGGATTTTTCAGGAGTGTGTGCATCAGGTTTGCAGGACTCTGCAGGAGAGATTGGGCAAACTTGTCTGGAATGGCTCATGAAAAATGGGCCATGGCATCATTAGCTAGTTAAAACATGGATGTATTAGCATATTTTTTTTGGCAGCCAGGCCCCATGGTTCTCAGGAGGAATATACTAAGAGATGAACGCTAGTCTCCTATTCACAAAGCAGTGCTCAGATGCTTCAGCTATCTACCTGGCCCAAGAGGCGTTATAGAGCATCATCTTGAAAAAGCTAAGAGAAAGGTGTGTGCGTGATCCCTGCGTCTCCGCGGACCCAAACTGCCCCAGGGAAGAGCGGAAACTCCATCAACGGGAACCAAGGCTAACTGCCTTGGTTTCACCGCGGAACCTTGGGCGCTGCGCTCCTGGGACCGGCTGAAAATCCCCCCCCCGCCAGGTGTGTGCATGATCCCTGCGTCTCCGCGGACCCAAACTGCCCCAGGGAAGAGCGGAAACTCCATCAACGGGAACCAAGGCTAACTGCCTTGGTTTCACCGCGGGAACCTTGGGCCCTGCGCTTCCGTAATCATCCCAAAACTCAAAACCGCGCGGACGCCGAACCTTTTACTACCTATCTTGCATGAGGTACCACTGAACCTTGGTTCCTACATCCTTGCTACCCACCCAAACTCCGCAAACAGACCAGACACCTACTAACTGTACTATCCTGTCATCCAAGACCCCACATTTGCAACCTACAATAGTCAAAATGGTAAGGCAACGCAAAGTTCCATCCAGCTCTGTGAGTGAAGTCACTAGTCCAGATGAGCCAAGCAATACCAATGAGTTATATAACCTCTCTGATAAGGAATTTCGGAAAGAAATGTTAAGGAGTCATAAGGAATTCAAAGAAGCAATGGAATGCAAACTCAATAAAATACAAGAGGACATGATAGAAGAAGTGAGGAAAATGCAAATGGAAATGACATATATTAAAAATGAGGTAAATGAAATGAAAAACACAGTGGAAAGCCAGCATAGCAGAATAATAGCTACTGAAGAAAGAATTAGTGATCTCGAAGATGCGTTCCAAAGATTCTCTACACAACACCAGAAGATAGAAAAAAGACTCACAATTACCGAACAGACAACAAGAGATAATCGGGATGAAGCCAGAAGAAACAACATACGGATCATTGGGGTCCCAGAAGGGCAAGAAGAAAACCCTGATGAAGAAGAAACTGTCAAAGCCATCATTGCTGAGAAGTTCCCGGAACTAAAAAACACTTGCCTCAAGATCCAGGAGGCCCGTAGGATACCTGCTAAAAAGAAACCCCAAAAAGAATACTCCAAGACACATCTTAATTAAAATGACAAAAACTATAGATAGAGATAGAATACTGAAAGCAGCAAGATCAAAGAAGGAAATCACATACAAAGGAACATCTCTAAGATTTACAGCAGACTTCTCTGATGAAACACTCCGAGCAAGAAAACAATGGTGGGATATTGTGAAAAGGCTGAATGAACTGCAGGCCTCACCAAGAATTCTTTACCCGGCCAGACTCACATTCAGATATGAAGGAAAGATACACAACTTCATGGATAAGCAACAACTCAGGAACTTCATGGACTCAAAAACCAACCTTAAAAGAAGGACTGAAGGGTCTACTGTAATACGACCAAACCCATAAGCACAACAAACTCAAACAGAAAGATGGCACAAAATCCGATGACAATAATCTCTCTCAATGTCAATGGTCTAAATGCACCAATTAAGAGACACAGAGTAACAAAATGGATTAAAAAATTGAACCCAACATTCTGCTGTCTACAAGAAACACATCTGAATAATCAGAACAAACACAGACTCAAAGTCAAAGGTTGGAAGACCATTCTCCATGCAAACAATTCCTCCAAAAAGGCTGGTGTGGCCATATTAGTATCAGATAATATAGACTTCAGGCTGAAAAAGGTTAGAAGGGACAACGAAGGCCATTTCTTATTACTTAAGGGGTATGTACACCAGGAAGAAATTACACTACTAAACATATATGCACCCAACGAGGGGCCAGCAAAATACATAAAACAACTGCTAAGAGACCTCAAAGAAGACATTAACAGTAGCACAATAATAGTTGGAGACTTCAACACTGCTCTATCAACGATGGATAGATCAACAAGACTGAAACTCACCAAGGAAATATTGGCCCTGAAGGAAGAAATGGAAGAAAGAGAGCTAGTAGATATATACAGGGCTTTTCATGCCAAAAAAGCTGAATACACATTTTTCTCTAGTGCACATGGAACATTCTCCAAGATAGACCACATGCTAAGCCACAAAGCATACCTCAATAAAATTAAAAAAGATAGAAATTGTGTCAGCTATCTTTTCAGACCATGATGCACTGAAAATGGAAGTTAACCGTACACAGAAACAGGGAGTCAAACCAAACACCTGGAAACTGAACAGCTCACTCCTGAACAACAAATGGGTCATAGAAGAAATCAAACAGGAAATCCAAAGATTTCTGGAAACAAATGAAAATGAAGACACCAACTATAAGAACTTGTGGGACACGGCAAAAGCCGTGTGTTAAGAGGGAAATTTATAGCTCTGCAAGCATTCATCAGGAAACAAGAAAGGGCCCACATAAATAACCTGACTACACAGCTGAAGACATTAGAGAAAGACCAACAAAAGGAGCCCAACCTAGGCAGAAAAAAGGAAATAATAAAACTTAGAGAGGAAATCAATGAGTTGGAAACCAAAAAAAAACAATCCAAAAGATTAATGAAACCAAGAGCTGGTTTTTTGAAAAAATAAACAAGATTGACAAACCATTGGCAAGACTTGTAAGGACAGGGAAAGAGAGAACCCAAATAAACAGAATCAGAAATAAAAAGGGTGACATCACAACAGAAACCACAGAAATCCAAAAAGATCATCAGAGATTACTTTGAGAGCCTGTATGCCGTGAAACATGAGAATCTAGAAGAAATGGATCAATTCCTGAAGTCCTATAACCTCCCACGGCTGAAACAAGAAGACCTCCAATACCTGAATAAGCCTATCACCATTGAGGAAATAGAAACAGTAATTAAAAGACTTCCCAAACACAAAAGCCCAGGTCCAGACGGATTCCCTAGTGAACTCTACCAAACCTTTAAGGGAGGACCTACTGCCAGTCCTGTTCAAGCTCTTCCAGGAAATAGAAGAAACAGAAACACTCCCAAACAGCTTCTACGAGGCACATATCACCCTGATACCCAAAGCAGGGAGAGACAACACAAAGAAAGAAAACTACAGACCAATATCCCTGATGAACACGGATGCTAAGATCTTCAACAAAATACTAGCAAACAGAATCCAAAGACTCATCAAGAAGATTATACATCATGACCAAGTAGGATTCATCCCCGGGTATGCAAGGATGGTTCAACATTCGCAAGTCAATCAACATAATACATCATATCAATAAGAGAAAAAATAAAAACCATATGATCCTATCAATAGACGCAGAGAAAGCATTTGACAAGATCCAGCACCCGTTCATGATTTAAACCCTCCAGAAAATGGGAATTGAAGGGACTTTCCTCAAGATAGTTACAGCCATCTACCAAAAGCCCACAGCGAGCATCATTCTCAATGGGGAAAAGTTGAAAGCCTTCCCCCTGAGATCAGGGACAAGACAAGGTTGCCCACTCTCACCTCTTTTATTCAATATAGTACTGGAAGTACTTGCGATAGCAATCAGAGAAGAAAAAGGACATCAAGGGCATCCAGATAGGCAAGGAAGAAGTCAAGCTATCATTATTTGCAGATGACATGATATTATACCTAGAGAACCCTAAACTCTCTACCAAAAAACCTCCTAGAAACAATAGACGCATATAGTAGAGTGGCAGGATACAAAATCAACATGCAAAAGTCGGTGGCTTTCCTATATACAAATAACGAAAGAGAAGAAAGGGATATTAAGGAAACAATTCCATTCACAATTGTGCCACAGAAAATCAAATACCTAGGAATCAACTTACCCAAGTGTGTAAAGGACCTGTACAAAGAAAACTACAAGACACTGCTCCAAGAGATAAAAGAGGACACAATGAAATGGAAACACATTCCCTGCTCATGGATGGGGAGAATCAACATTGTCAAAATGGTAATACTCCCTAGAGCTCTATACAGATTCAATGCAGTCCCTATGAGGATACCCATGACATTCTTCAAAGAAATTGACCAAACAATCCTGAAATTTGTATGGAGCGATAAACCCCAAGGATAGCTAAAGCAATCCTCGGGAAAAAGAAGATGGGAGGCATCACCTTACCCAACTTCAAACTGTACTACAAGGCAGTAGTAATTAAAACAGCATGGTATTGGAATAAAAACTGACCCGTGGACCTATGGAATAGAATTGAGTATCCTGACACCCAACCTCAAACACATGATCATTTAATCTTTGATAAAGGTGCAACGAGTCTAAAATGGAGTAAGGAAAGCCTCTTCAATAAGTGGTGTTGGGAAAACTGGGCAGCGACATGTAAAAGAATGAATTTGGACCTGTGTCTAACACCATGCACAAAAAATCAGATCAAAGTGGATTAAAGATCTCAATATCAGACTTGAATCCATAAAGTACATTGAAGAAAATATAGGAAAAACCCTCCATGACATTGAAGCTAAAAGGCATCTTCAAAGATGAAACATCTCTAACAAAGCAACTAGAAGAAAAGATAAACATATGGGACTACATGAAACTAAAAAGCTTCTGCACCTCAAAAGAAACAGTGACTAAGATACAAAAGCAGTCCACAGAATGGGAAAGAATATTCACCCAATACTCATCTGATAAGGGGTTAATACCCAGGATATATCAGGCACTGGTAGAACTTTTACAAGAAGAAAACAAACAACCCCATCAAAAAATGGGGAGAAGAAATGAACAGAAACTTCAGCAAGGGAAGAAATTCGAATGGCCAAAAAACATATGAAAAAAATGCTCATCATCACTAATCATCAGAGAGATGCAAATCAAAACAACAATGAGATACCATTTTACACCACAGAGACTGGCACATATTCAAAAGAACAAGAACAACAAGTGCTGGCGTGGATGTGGGGAAAAGGGGACACTCATCCATTGTTGGTGGGAATGCCGGCTGGTACAGCCTTTCTGGAAAACAATATGGACATTCCTCCAAAGACTAGAAATTGAACTCCCATTTGACCCAGCCATACCACTCCTGGGAATCTACTCTGGGAAACCAAAAATACGCAGCGGAAACACCATCCCTACTTTTATGTTCATAGCAGCATTATTCACAATAGCCAGAATCTGGAAGCAACCCGAGTGCCCGAAAATAGATGACTGGATAAAAAAGCTTTGGTACATCTACACAATGGAATACTATGCAGCTGTTAGGAAAAATGAAGTTATAAAATTTGCCTACAAATGGATGGACATGGAGAAGATTATGTTGAGCGAAATTAGCCAAAAGGAGAGAGACAGTTACAGAATGACTGCATTTATCTGCATAACATAAATATATAGGTACATATTATGATACCAATATCCAAGGTCAAGTGAAACATACATCAGGAGGGTCCTGTCAAAGGTGGAAATTATCACAAACGTGTGGGAGTCAGAGGCTAGGTAAGACAGAAAATGGAACAGTGTGCTAACAATTGTGAGGGTACTAATGCCAACCTAGAACTGAGCATTAAATAGAGGCAAAAGGATACACATGACAACCCTTTAGTGTATGTTCTGTAATCCATAGTCTGGAGAGGAAGGAAAAGAGAAGAAGAGAGAAATGGAAAAGAAATAAAGAACCTGCCATGGAGGAGGGCTGGGGGGGAGGGGAGGGAACCGGGGACGTTGGTGGTGGGAGATGGGCACTGGTGGCGGGATGGGTGCTGCTACACTGTATGACCAAAACCCAAATATGAACTTTTTAATTGTATATCTTTGTAACTGTAAAAAAAAAAATTAAAAAAAAAAAAAAAAAAAAAAAAAAAAAAAAGCTAAGAGCAATGAGTTGCATGGAAAAGGAGCACACAAAGCCTGTACAGAACTAAGCAAGTGAGGCCTGACTCATAGGGTAGGTTCATTCCCAGCAGAAAGGGGAGTTCAGCTGACAGCTCCTGACTTAGGGGTCACCCTAGTTTGAGAAGGCGGGACAGGGACTTGCCTCTCCAAGGTTCAACCTGTTTCTATCAGGATGTTCTTGATGTCTTTAGAGCAATGGGATTTCAAAGCTGAATATCTGTTTTCAGTGGCATTTAGCTAGCTGGTCTTAGCAAGCATTAGTATATATTATCAAAGCAGGAAGTAGAGAAATTGGTCTCAGATCAGTGGAATGTTTTTGGTGTAGTTTTGGACCTCTGATTAAAAAATTTGCAGATGGTGACAATGCAAAGCAGATAGATTTTTTGTAATACTTTTTTTATTTTTAGTTGAAGCACAATGGTTGCAATAGTATTTATGTTACACTAAAGATGTGCAGAATTATCTGTTTCAGCACCACCAAAGTGCCTGGATTTTCCACTAGTGCCCTAGTGTCACTTTATTTTATTATTTTTTTATTTTTTTATTATACCACCATGAGATATACAATTACAACGTTGTTTATGTTTGGAGGTTTTGGTCACATAGTGTTCCAGCACCCTGCCCTCCACCAGTGCCCATTTCCCACCACCAATGTCCCCCAATTCCCTCCCCTCACATAGCCTGCCTCCATGGCAGGTTCTCCATCTCTTTTATCTCCCCTCTTTCTCTTTTCCTTCTCTTACACTTGTGGGTTGCAACCTAGTGTCACTTTTAGTCCTCCTCTTCCTCTTCTCCTGGTTCCTACCCTTAGTTCTATATTAAAGGGCTAAGGGGTTTTGTGTCTATTCCCTTGCTTTGTTCCTTTACCTGTCACATATGAATAGTATCACCTGGTGTTTATCTTCTGCCTCCGGGCTATTTTGCCTAAATGACCTGCTCTAACTCCATCCATGTTTGTACAAAAAGGCAAACTTACATCTTTTCTTATAGCCCATAATATTTCATTTGGATAGATACTACAAAATTATCTACTCACTTACTATTGGGGGATTTTAAGTAGTTTCCATATCCTGGCTATTGCAATCAGTGCTGCAATGGAGAGGGTAAAGCAGTAGAGGGGTTAAGGTACTTACCATGCATGTGACCAACCAGGTTGAAATGAGTATTCCAAATGCTAAAGTGCTGTGTCAACTAGACAAATGTCATCTTCAGCCTTGCAATCTCATAGTTCAAAGACACACGTAATGTTCCCAAAGCATGCCAGGACTGCTGGCATTCTTTATTCTTGAGCAGATAGGTGTGGCAAGCAGAAGCCCTGAGCTCCACTGGGTCTGCCACACCCCCCAAAGAGGGGCTATAATGAACATAAATATGCATACATCATTTCTAATTAGTGTTTTTATGTACTCTTGGGATAAAAATCAAGGACTGGAATCACTGGGTCATATAGGATTTCTAGATGATTTAATAATAAATATGTGGGGTTGCAGTTAGACAGCATGGGGATCACTTGCCTTGGTCCACCGGGTTCAATTAACAGCATCCCATATGGTTCCTAAGCACAGCCAGGGTGATTTCTGAGTGCAGAGTCAGGAGTAAATTCTGAGCTCTGCCAGGTATGGCAAAAAGCAAAAAAAAAAAATTCCATTTCTTGAAAGAGGACAAGAGGCTCCAATGTTTGCTCACTTATGGTGTCTCACTCTCATTGTCTGTATCTCAGTCTGGTTACTTCTTGCTGGACAGGGTCAGCATGGGAATTCAAGGTGAGAGAGAAAGAACTTGTACCTTCGGTGGGGGAATACTTCATAAGGGGGAAGCTATTTTCCAAGAGATTTTTTATTAATCTTTCTTATTTTATTCCCTACAAAAAGGCTAGACTCAGAAAATTAAGTATAGAAGATCCCTATTATCAAAAGGGAGAGGGCTGATTCTGAAATGTTTTTCTAATGGATCCAGACCAGCTGGTAGCTAGGAAAATAAGCTTGAGAAACATTCCACTCCATTGGTCAAGAGTGGTGTTAATCCAGGGTTTATGACAAACAGGTGGCTTATTACCTAACTTTTTTGATATTGATTTCCAGCCGAGAGCAACAGTTTATCTCTTCTCTCTTCATCTCTTCAAGTGTGACCATCCGAATCAGTTTGTTAGGTGTTGCAGTACACTGCTGCCCAGAGTCTCTGCATCTGGCCTGAAGGTTGCCTCCTGCAGGTCGCACTTTAGATAGGAGGAGGACAGTTTGAATGTGGCAGTTTATCTGACCGTGTGATCTATACTGGCTTTAGAAATATAATCTCATGCTGCTGTTGCAGGTGGACCCCACTGGGTGACTTATGTGAGGTTGAAAGGGGAGAGAGAGATGGTCGCTTTCTCCCCAGCCGCCTCACCACCCAGGATCAGCTGGGCAGGCTTAGGACTGATAAAGTCTGCGATGAGCCCCCTGCATGGCGTGGGCCTGGCCACCAACCTCACGAGGTGGCCGTCAAGGCCACACCTGATGTCCGCTTGATCTCTAGGCACAGGAGTTGATCCCCACCACGAGGTTTCTCGGAGAGCCACGGGACTCAGGCTGGAGTGAGGAATTTCTCTTTGCAGGAAAGGAAAGTCAGTCTTAGGCCTTACCAGGGTCCTTAGGGTTCTTGTCTTCCTCACAGAAAAAATAATTTTTCAGGAGTTGACGAGGCAGTGAAGTAAAATAGGTTTTATTGGGAGGTTTTTGAAGAGGGGCAGGGAGAAAAAAGAGAGAGAAAGTACACATCTCAAGAGGGAGAGTGTGGGCAACACCGTGCTCAGGCACCAATTTGCTCTCGGCCACCTGGGCTCAGGCAGTGTGTGTGTCCTTGCAGCATGTGCACGCAGGCAACATATGTGCCTTAGGCAGCATATGCTGCTGTCCTTTGGTCAGGACAACTTTTATGAATTTCTCCCAAGTTACTCCCATACTGGGGCTTACCTCGGTTACTAGGGCGTTGCTAAGGGAGTAGACTTTTGGGTGTGGTCTTCTTTGACTGGAATTATTTGGAGTCTTCTTTGAGCTGGGTTCTGGAGGGAAGGCTGATTTACTTTTCTCAGGAGATTTAATTAGCTAAAGCCATTCACATTCCCCTCTGGCCTTCCCTTCCCCAGGGTCTGTTGTTGATTGTGGTCTTATCAAGTTTTGGTTTCCGGTTTTCAATCAGGTGTGGCTCTGGATCTCTTATACTTTAGGAATTTTTAATTGCCATGTGGTGCACCCTGTCTGCCTGCCTACAACACTGCCACAATCATCTTAGGACTTACCAGATCTTACCAGTATATTTGCCTGGCCACGTTGGATCTCTGGAAGTTAGTGGAGAGAGAAATGCTGTTTGACTCCAGCAAGCAAGCAGGGCTCTCTGATCCGCATAAAAGCTAAAATAAAAAACTACCATGAAGTACAGACAAAAAACTCTTGAAGGCTTGGATAAATATTTAACTGGCTATAGGATATTCTTTGGTACAGATACACTGCCTTTGTATTCTGCAGATTAGAGTTCATCTCAGAAACTCCTTCTTTTCTACCCTGCAGGGGCATCTCTAAGATGATCTTGGCTCAGCAATATTAACATCTCAAAAGGGTCAAAGTGATGTCCTGGAAGAAAAACCTGAGAGCATTTGGAGCCCTGAATAGCTTTCCTTTCAGGTGAGAGGACTGGGTTACGGGGATATAAAACTAGCCTGCTTCTTACTCTGGAGCTCTTTTGCAGTGCTCTCTTGCTCTCTCTTTCCCCTTTCTGCTGGCAATATATCTCTATTTCATCTCTATGGTGACTTGGCTTACACATGAATGGCCTAGCCTGGAATCCTAAGTTCAGAGATTTTCCTTTTGCTGATTTGTATGCCAGAACCTGTGTTAAGTAAAGCATTTTAAAACTTTGCGGATTCTTGCGCGTCCTTTTCCTCCGCCGACCACCCATCCTGGACAGACAGGGATCCTGACTCTGCTCCCAGATTTTGTGCAGTGGGTCTCAGCATTTCAGCAGTTAGGCACTCAAATGAATCAATGCTCATGGCCAGGTTTGTGTTGATAGGGTCACCGACACCACTGACACCTCTTTGTAGCATGTTCCAGGGAACAGTTCTCCTGTGTCAAAAACTGCGTGATGTGATTGATGCGCTATCTCTTTTCTCAGTCAGACTAATAATGTCATACTTGAGGCTTTCGTGCTTGTACCGTCAAGGTCCTCGATATATACCTCTGATGCCCGCCATAGTGCATTCGAAAGTACAGATATTATTTTAGTTCTTTGTTTTGGCAGCCCTAGTTTTGGCCCTGAGATTTTTATCAACTCTCCTTGCTCAGTCTTCTTAGTTGCTGGTGTAATGTAGGGTTCTTTCAGGGTCAATGGAATGAGATTCCATTGTTTTTACTGGTTTTGTCATATGAATACATGACAGACAGCTTGCCTAGAGCTCTACTCATGTTGACAGTTATACTCTCGGTAGCTTGCCGGGCTTTCTGAGAGGGTGTATTAGAATATTCTTGATAATTTACAGATGAACTGCACAGCTGAGAAGTGGCCACACACAGCTAGGGGGAGAGCTGATAAGCAGCTCTGCCTAAGGTGTATCTGTAATCTGTGGTTCAAGCATACCTGGTAGGAAATAAGTTTTCTCTGTTCGGTGGGTCTCTGACAAGCTGGGCTTGAGATTGGCTTTCTCTCTTTTTGGGTGGAGCTCTGACAAGCTGTGGAGTCTGGATGATGAAAGATGTTGCCCACATGGTGTGGGAGTTCCTCTGGATTCTTCTGAGGCTCTATTGGGATGGTGGGCTTCAGGCTGGAAGAACTGTTTATATGGAAATATTTATCTGGAACAACATGAAGGATTAGTAGCCTCATCAGGCCCCTTTCTTCGTTCTTGTGCTCCTTGCTACCTTATCTGTAGTGCTCAGGGCTCCAGATGGTGCTAGACATATATTTTTTGTTGGTGTTTTGTTTTTGGTTTTTTTTACCTGAGTGCTCAGGGGTGTTCAGGGCACTCCTGGCTTTGAAGTCAGACATCTCTTTTGGGGGTGCTCAGGAGATCAAAGATTGAACTCAGGTCAGCCATTGCAAGGCAAATGCCCTACTTGCTGTACTATTGTATCCATTACTACTTGAGCTAGTGAGGTCTAAGGATTTCTTTAGGTTAACAGATATTTTGCAATATCATTAGCATTAAAGTATAAAGGTTTCTGATTATTTCTAAATACATAAAGGTGGACTACAACCTCCCACTCAAGGAAATAAGGTTTACCAAAGAAATGTAATCTTCATTTCCATGTGGAAAATCATGATTTATGTTGGTAAATAGTAGCCAACATTATTAGGGGGAATAATTTTAGAATAGTTCAGTATCTAGTTTCATGTACAGGGTAAAGAGGAAGGAAATTATTAAGATGTCAGGTGAAAGCATTGACCTAAGTCTGAGACATTTCATAAGCAATTATTTATTCATGGTTATCTGTTGATTGTTTCATATGAATATATACTGCCCAAGAGTCAATACATGTAATCATTTGCCTCACTGATCCAAATTACTGCATTTACTTTACAGGTATTATAGGATAAATCATTAGAATCATTAATTATATATATTGTTGGGTGGCCCTACTTTAAGTTCAGCTACATAGCTTGCAGCCCCTCCCAGCTCTGCTAAAGGGAGGCTTTTGGATCATGTTGCTTGTAATAGCCAGAAAGACACCTGAAATGCTGCCTTTCAATAGATTGTTTACCTGTGTTCATCTCTAGGTAGCCCAGCCCAGAATGTGCCAGGCTGGGAAGTTTTAGCAATTTCTATCTTATAGAAAATAAGCTGACAGAAAGAGAGACCCTTTTTGCCATTTTTTGCTTTCCCTTCAGCATTTGTTTTCCTCCACCATCTCCTTTCTCTGTGGAGCTTCAACACATGGTAAGCAACCATCTGCTCTACGTGACTGGGACCTAGCTGGAACTTAGAGTCAGAGTTTTCCCTTGCTCTTGGATTGTATATCAGATGTCGGGGGATACCGCGGGGTCTTACAGTGCCAGGGTGAGGTTCCAGCCTTCTACCTCTGAAGCTGGGGAATGGATGAGAGGGCTCAGAATACGATGCAGTTTTAAAAGGATTTACCTATACAGGTTCAGGCATACAAGTCAGCAATAGGAAGAACTCTGTGCTTAGGTTCCCAGCTAGGAGCCAGACATTTTGAGGCCAATATGGCATTAGCTCACCACATCCAAGGAAGCCCTGTAAAGGAGAAGACAAGACTCCCAAGAAGGGGGTGCTTTCACAGAGGCCCAAAGAGGGAAGCGAGAGAGGTAGCAGGCTAGTTTTTCTACCCCCCTGCAACTCAGACCTCCCCTCCCATATATGGGAAGCAGGGGGGGTCAAAAGCCCTCAGGTAATTTCTCCAGCTACCTCACTGAGCCCCCCTTTTATAAGCTAATGTGCTTGAGCCAAGATCTTGCCTGGAAAACCTTTATAGGGTAGAGAAGGGGGTTTCTGAGATAGCATGTCTCTTGTACCAAAGACTATTACTAATGCCAATTAAATATTTCTCAGAAGCGTTCAAAGTCTCATCTACTTCACGGTAGTTTTATTTTTTGTTGCCTTTGAGTTTATCAGGGGAAGCCATACTTGCTTGCTTGGAGGCAGAAACGGCAATTTTCTCTCTGGTCTAATTACTTAGAGTTCAACTTGGTCCAGGCATATATACTGGTAGATCCTAAGCTAGTCCCATGATGATTGTGGCATGAGGAACATATTTATACGAGCTATTTGGGAATACATAGTTAAGATAAACGCCCACATTTAGACTTACCCCCTTATCTCTACGTAAGTATTTGCAGGAGGCAATTCAGGGCAGATGCAGAGACTCTTAGAAGTCCTGCAACAATCCAGGGAGACCATGATAGTAAAGCCCTTAAAAACGCAAGATTTCTGAGTTTTCATCCGTTCCGACTTCAGAGGTATAATGTATAATGATAGGATTTTTTTTTTTATGTAGAGGCATTGTGTTGTTCTCTCCTGAAGATAGATTCACCACACAGCTTTTCGTTTTTCATTTTTTTTTTAAATTTTTTAGTGTTTTTTAGTAGTATCAGCAAAGCATGGAGGGTCCTTCAATATGTCAACGCTTTAGCAGCTTCATTGTGAATAAAAATGTTTACAATTTTCTCTTACAGAAATATTTTTTTCAGGTCAGGGCTCAAAATGCAGTGGGTAGGGAGTTTGCTGCCGCAACTGACCCCAGTTCAGTTCTCAGTCCATAGGTCCCGAGCCGCCTCTAGTAATATTCTGAGTGCAAGGAGCCAGGGAGTGTGAGCATTGCCAGAGATGACTCAAAAAGAAAAAAAGTATTTCAATGCTATATTGAACGAAGTGGTGAGGAATGGGCGCTCTGTCTTGTCCCGATATTAGGGAGAACACTCGAGTTTTTCCCCATTGAGAAATGACAACCTGCGCTATGGAAACTTGGTAGATGGTTTACTAACTATATTTAGGTAGGTCCTTCAATTCCCAATTTTATGGAGGCTTTTATCATGAATAAGATTATTGGATCTTGTCAAATGCTTTTTATTCATCTATTGAAGTAAAATAATATGGTTTTTATATTTTTCTTTATTGATATGATTGCATTATGATAATTGACTTGCAAATGTTGGATCTGCCCATTTCAGGGATGAATCCTATGTGATCATGATGTATAATCTTTTAGCGAGTCTTTGCATTCCTGTTGCTAATTAAATGTTTTGTTGAAAGATTTTATCTGTGTTCATCAGGGAGATTAGTCTATAGTTTTCTTTTATTTGTGATATCTCTGTCTGCTTTGGGTATCCAGGGTGATATGTGCCTCAAATAAGCTATTTGGAAGTGTTTCTGTTTCTTCTATTTCCTAGAAAGAGCTTGAAAAAGGACTGGCTTAGGAGTCCTCTTTAAAGGTCTGAAAGAATTCATTAGTGAATCCATCTGGACATGGGCTTTTCTGTTTGTGAAGACTTTTATGCTTTGTTTCAATATCCTCAATGGGGACAGGCTTATTCAGGTAGTGAAGGTCATCTTGTTATTTCAGTTAGTAATGGGGAGATTATAGGACTTCTGGAATTTTTCCATTTATTCTAGGTTCTCTTGTTTGTGACGCTACAAACTGAGAGTAATCTCTGATAATCTGAATTTCTGCTTTTCTGTTTGTGATGTGATCCTTTTTAATTTCTGAAGTTCTACTTGTTGGGTTCTCTCTTTCCCTTTCCTTACAAGTCTTGCCCAAGTGTTTTGTCGATCTTGTTTATTTTGCAAGAAGAACCAGCTCTTGATTTCATTAATATTTGGATTGTTTTGAGCTTCCAACTCATTGATTTCAAGCTCAAAGTTTCCATTATTTCCTTTACTTCAGCCTGTGTTGGATCTTTTGTTAGTCTTTCTAAGATTTTGAAGCTATGAGGTCCAAGGATATTTATGTGGGCCCTTGGGCCCTTTCTTCTTCCCTAATGAATTTGCCAGAACATGAACTCCTCTTAACATTGATTTCACTGTATCCAACAAGTTTTTATATGGTTTGTGTCTTTTTTTAATTTGTTTTCACCAAATCTTTTTGGATAAGACAGGAAGGAACACTGTGCACAATAATCGTTGGAAATGTGTTCACCCCCCCAGAACTGAGCATTGAACACAGACGAAAGATATACATGATAAGCTTTAAATGTATGTGTTTGCAAAATCTGTGTAAAGGAAGGAAGAGAGAGAGAGAGAAAGATACAGAGGAGATAGATAGAGAGAGGAGGCTGGGAGAGTGGGGAGGGAATCAGGGGACATTGGTAGTGGGAAGTGGGCATTGGTGGAGGGATAGATGCTGGAACCCAAACCCAAACATGAACATCTTTGCAATTGCATATCTCAAGGTGGTATAATAAAGAATTGAAAAAGAATTTCAATAATTCTATTAAAGTCATTTTGTTGTAACAAAAGCAGTATAAAACAAACAATTTTATTGTTTTGCTAAGAAATTAGACTAAGCAATAGTTTGGGAAAATGGGATAATGGTGGAAG
>JAJIBD010027286.1:0-11540 GCA_021461705.1 Cryptotis parvus | reverse complement strand
AACTAAAAGCTTCTGCACCTCAAAAGAAATAGAAGTACTAAGATACAAAAGGCTCCATTGAATGGGAAAGAATATTCACCCAATACTCATCTGATATAAGTTAATACAGGATATATCAGGCACCGGTAGAACTTTACAAGAAGAAAACAACCAACCTACTCACAAAAATGGAGAAGAAATGAACAGAAATCTCAGCAAGGAAGAAATTCAATGGCCAAAAAACATAAGAAAAATGCTCATCATCACTAATCATGAGAGAGCAAATCAAAACAACAATGAGATCCATCTCACACCACAGAACTGGCACATATTCAAAGAGCAAGAACAACAAGTGCTGGCGGGGATGTGGGGAAAGGGGACACTCATCCATTGTTGGTAGGAATGCCGGCTGGTACAGCCTTCTGGAAAACAATATGGATATTTCTCCAAAGACTAGAAATTGAACTCTCCCATTTGACCCAGCCATACCACTCCTGGGAATCTACTCTGGAAACCAAAAATACGCAGCGGAAACATTCATCCCTACTTTTGTTATGTCATAGCGTGGCATTATTCACAATAGGCCATGAATCTGGAAGCAACCCGAGTGGTGCCACAAAATAGATGACTGGATAAAGCTTTGTGGTACATCTACACAATGGAATACTATGCAGCTGTTAGGAAAATGAAGTTGTAAAACTCGCTTCAAATGTATGGACAAGGAGAAGATTGGTTGGAGCGAAAAGCAGCTGTGCAGAGACAGCTACAGAATGACTGCATTTATTCCGCATAGCATAAATATATAGGTCATACATTATACCAATATCCAAGGTCAAGTGAAACATACATCAGGAGGTCCTGTCAGTGGTGGAAATTATCACAAACGTGTGGGAGCTTCAGGAGGCTAGGTAAGACATAAAATGAAACAGTGTGCTAACAATTGTGAGGGTACTAATGCCAACCTAGAACTGAGATTACAATAGAGGCAAAAGATACATGACAACCCTTAGTGTATGTTCTGTAATCCATAGTCTGGAGAGAAGGAAAAGAGAAAGATAGAGAAAATGGAAAGAAATAAAGAACCTGCCCATGGAGGAGGGCTGGGGGAGGGGGAGGGAACCGTGACGCTGGTGGTGGAGGCTGGGCACTGGTGGGGGGATGGGTGCTAGGTACACTGTATGACCAAAACCCAAGTATGAACTCTTTTAATTGTATGGCTTGTAACCGTAAAACAAAAAAAAAAAAAAAAAAAAGCTAAGAGTAATGAGTTATGAAAAAGGAGGGCCACAAAGCCTGTGTACACAGTAAGTGAGGCCTGACTCCAGGGGGTGGTCTGGCCTCATGGCAGAAAGGGAGCCCAGCCGACAGCTCCACCTAGGGTCACTCTAGTTTATGAAGGCGTGACAGGGCCTGCCTCCAAGGTTCAGCCTGTTTCAAGATGTTTTTGATGTCTGAGACAATGGGATTTCAAAGCTGAACATCTATTTTGTGTAGCATTTAGCTAGCTGGTCTAAAAGGTCATTAGTATATATTAACAAAGCAAAGTAGAGAATTGTCTCAGATGAGTGGAAATGTTTTTGTGTGGTTTGGACCTCTGATTAAAAAATTCAGCAGATGGTGATAATGTCAAAGTAGATAGATTTTTTGTAACATTTTCTTTTTATTTCTTTAGCTGAAGCACAATGGTTGGTAAGAGTATTGGAGTGTTACACCAACGATGTGAAATTATCTGTTTCCAAAGCACCACCAAAGTGGCTCTGGATTTTCCACTTAGTGCCCTAGAGCTACTTTATTTTTTATTATTTTTTTATTTTACTATACCACTATAGATATACACTTACAACTGTGCTTATATTTGAGGTTTTGGTCAGAGAGTGTTCCAGCACGTGGCCCTCCACCAGTGCCCATTTCCCACCACCAATGTCCCCACTTCCTCCCTCCACATAGCCTGCCTCCAAGGCTGGTTCTCCATCTCTTTTATCTCTCCCTCTTTCTCTTTTTCCTTCTCTTACACATTGTGGGTTGCAATCCTAGTGTCACTTTTAGTCCTCCTCTCTCCTCTTCTCCCCTAATTCCTACCCTTAGTTCTATATTAAAGGCCTAAGGGGTTTTGTCTATTCCCTTGCTTTGTTCCTTTACCCGCTCACATATGAATAGTATCACCTGGTGTTTATCTTCTGCCTCGGGCCATTTTTGCCTAAAATGACCTGGTCTAACTCCATCCATGTTGGTACAAAAAAGGCAAACTTACATCTTTCCTTATAGCCCATAATATTTCATTTGTATAGATACTACAAATTATCTACTCACTTACCATTGGGGATTTTGGTGAGTCTGCATATCCTGGCTATTGCAATTAGTGCTGCAATGGAGAGGGTAAAGTAGTAGAGGGGTTAAGGTACTTACCATGCATGTGACCAACCAGGTTGAACCTGAGTATCCAAATGCTAAAGTGCTGTGTCAACTAGACAAATGTCATCTTCAGCCTTGCAATCTCATAGTTCAAAGACACACGTAATGTTCCTAAAGCACTGCCAGGACTGCTGGCATTCTTTATTCTTGAGCAGATAGGTGTGGCAAGTAGAAGCCCTGAGCACCACTGGGTCAGCTACACCCCCAAAGAGGGGCTATAATGAACATAAATATGCATACATCATTTCTAATTAGTGTTTTTATGTACTCTTGGGATAAAAATCAAGGACTGGAATCACTGGGTCATATAGATTTCTAGATGATTTAATAATAAATATGTGGGTTGCAGTGATAGACAGCATGGAGGTCACTTTGCCTTGGTCCACCCGGGTCCAATTAACAGCATCCCATATGGTTCCCAAGCACAGCCAGGAGTGATTTCTGAGTGCAGAGTCAGGAGTAAATTCTGAGCTCTGCCAGGTAAGGCCAAAAGCAAAAAAAAAAAATTCCATTTCTTGAAAGAGGACAAGAGGCTCTAATGTTTGCTCACTTATGGTGTCTCACTCTCATTGTCTGTATCTCAATCTGGTTACTTCTTGCTGGACAGGGTCAGCATGGGAATTTAGCAAGGTGAGAGAAAGAACTTGTACCTTCGGTGGGGAATACTTCATGGTGGGAAGCTATTTTCCAAGAGATTTTTATTAATCTTTCTTATTTTATTCTCTACAAAAAGGCTAGACTCAGAAAAATTATATACGAAGATCCCTATTATCGAAAGGGAGAGGGCTGATTCTGAAATGTTTTCTAATGGATCCAGACCAGCTGGTAGCTAGGAAAATAAGCTTGAGAAACATTCCACTCCATAGGTCAAGAGTGGTGTTAATCCAGGGTTTATGATAAACAGGTGGCTTATTACCTAACTTCTTTGATATTGATTTCCAGCCGAGAGCAACAGTTTATCTCTTCTCTTCATCTCTTCAAGTGTGATCATCCGATCAGTTTGTTAGGTGTTGTAGTATACTGCTGCCTAGAGTCTCTGCATCTGGCCTAAAGTTGCCTCCTGCAGGCTCACCTTTAGATAGGAGGAGGACAGTTTGAATGTGGCAGTTTATCTGACCGTGATTCTATACTGGCTTGTATAAATATAATCTCATGCTGCTGTTGCAGGTGGACCTTACTGGTGACTTAGGTGAGGTTGAAAAAGGGGGAGAGGAGGTCGCTTTCTCTCCAGCCGCCTCTGCCACCCAGGATCAGCTGGGCAGGCTTAGGACTGATAAAGTCTGCGATGAGCCCTGTTGGCGTGGGGCTGAGCCCCACCAACCCCACGAGGTGGGGCGCAAGCCACACCTGATGTCCGCTGATCTCTAGGCACAGGAGTTGATCCCCACCACCAGAGGTTTCTCGAGAGCCACGGACTCAGGCTGGAGTGAGAAATTTCTCTTTGTAATGAAAGGAAAGTCAGTCCTAGGCCTTACCCAGGGTGGCCTTAGGGTTCTTGGTCTTCCCTCACAGAAAAATTATTTTCAGGAGCTGACGAGCAGTGAAGTAAAATAGGTTTTATTGAGGAGGTTTTTGAAGGGGGGCAGGGGAGAGAAAAGAGAGAGAAAGTACACATCTCAAGAGGGGAGATGTGGACAACACACGTGCTCGGGCACCACATTTGCTCCGGCCAATGGGCTCAGGCAGCGTGGTGTGGTCCTGCAGCATGTCACCAGGCAACAGTGTGCCCAGGTAGCAAAAGTGCTGTCCTTTGGTCAGGACAGCTTTTTATAGATTTCTCCCCGCGTTACCCCCATATGGGGCTTCAACCTCGGTTACTAGGGCTGGTGCCAAGGGGAGTAGACTTTGTGTGGTCTTCTTGACTGGAATTATTTGGAGTCTTTGAGCTGGGCTCTGAGGGAAGGCTGATTTACTTTTCTCAGGAGATTTAATTAGCTAAAGCCATTCACATTTCCCTCTGGCCTTCCCCTTTCCCCAGGGTCTGTTGCGATTGTGGTCTTACAAGTTTGGTTTCCGGTTTTCAATCAGGTGTGGCTCTGGATCTCTTATACTTTAGGAATTTTAATTGCCCTGTGGTGCACCCCTGTCTGCCTGCCTACAACACTCGCCACAATCATCGTGGACTTACCAGATCTTACCAGCATATATTCCTGGCCAAGTTGGATCTCTAAGCAATTAGACGAGAGAGAAATGCTGTTTGACCTGCAAGCAAGCAGGGCTCTCTTGATCACGCAAAGCCAAAATAAAAAACTACCATGAAGGACAAGACAAAACTCTCGTGAAGGCTTGATAAATATTTAACTGGCTATAGGATATTCTTTGGTACAGATACATGCCTTTGTATTCTGAGATTGGAGTTCAACTCAGAAACTCCTTCTTTCTACTCTGCAGGCACTCTATGAAGCAGATCTTGGCTCAGCAATATTAACATCTCAAAGGGTCAAAGGATGTCCTGGAAGAAAAAAACCTGAGAGCATTTGACCCTAGTAGCTTTCCTTCAGGTGAGAGGACTGGGCTGCGGGATATGAAAACTAGCCTGCTTTTTTACTCTGGAGCTCTTTGCAGTGCTCTCTTGCTTCTCTTTTTCCCTTCTGCTGGCAATATATCTCTATTTCATCTCTATGGTGACTTGGCTTATACATGAATGGCCCCTAGCCTGGAATCCTGGTTCAGAGATTTTCCTTGGCTGATTTGGAGGCCAGAACCTGTTAAGTAAAGCATTTTAAAACTTCGCCGGATTCTGCGCCCTTTCCATCCGCCGGCCACTGCATCCCCTGGGACAGTCAGGGATCCCTGACTCTGCTCCTAGATTTTGAAGCGGTGGGTCTCAGCATTTCTAGAGTTAGGCACTCAAATGAATCAATGCTCTGGCCAGGTTTGTGTTGATAGGGTCACCGCCACCACTGACACTCTCTTTGTAGCATGTTCCAGGGAACAGTTCCTCCGGTGTAAAAAACTGCGTGATGTGATTGATGCCTTCTCTTCTCAGTCAGACTAATAATGTCGTACTTGAGCTTTCGTGCTTGTGCAATCAGTTCCTCGATTTAGGCCTCTGAGGCCAGCATATGTGCATTGGAAAGTACAGATAGTTATTTTAGTTCTTTGTTTTGGCAGACTAGTTTGGCCCTGAGATTTTATCAACCTCTCCTTGCTAGTCTTCTTAGTGCTGGTGTATGTAGGGTTCTTTCAGGGTCAATGGAATGAGATTCATTGTTTTTACTGGTTTTGTCATATTGAATATATGATAGACAGCTTGCCTGGCCCTGCCATGTTGTAAGTATACTCTCAGTAGCTTGCCGGGCTTTCTGAGAGGGGTTATTAGAATATTCTTGATAATTTACAGATGAATTGCACAGCTGAGAAGTGGCCACATACAACAGGAGAGCTGATAGCAGCTCTGCCTGGTGTATCTGGGTCTGTGGTTCTGGCACTACCTGGGCTTGAAATATTTTCTCTATAATGGTGGGTCTCTGACAAGCTGGGCTTGAGATTGGCTTTCTCTCTGGGTGGAGCCTGCACAAGCTGTGGGAGTCTGGATGATGAAAGATGTTGCCAGCATGGTGTGGGGTTCCTTCTGGATTCTTGTGAGGCTCTATTGGGATGGTGAGCTTAGGTTGGAAGAACTGTTTATATGGAAATATTTATACTGGAACAACATGAAGGATTAGTAGCCACATAAGCCCTTTCTTGTTCTTGTGCTCCTTGCTACCTTGTGTAGTGCCTAGGGCACCAGATGGTGCCAGACATATATTTTTTTGTTTTGTTTTTTTGGTTTACACCCAGTGCTCAGGAGTGTTCCAGGCTTACTCCGGGTTCAAGTCCAGGCATCACTTTTTTAGGTGCTCAGGAGATCAGGAGATTGAACTCAGGTCAGCCATTGCAAGGCAAATGCCCTACTTGCTGTAATTATTGCATCCATTACTACTTGAGCTAGTGAGTCTAAAGATTTCTTTTAGGTTAACCAGATATTTGGCAATGTCAGTAGCAATAAGTATAAAGGTTTCAGATAAATTCCTAAATACATAAAGGTGGACTACAACCTCCTCCAAGAAATAAGGTTTACCAAAAGAAATGTTCCATTTCCATGTGGAAAATCATATTTATGTTGGTAAATAGTAGCCAACATTATTGGGGAATAATTTTAGAGAGATAGTTCATATCTTGTTTCATGTACAGGTAAAGAGGAAAAAGAAATTATTAAGATGTCAGGTAAACATTGACTTAAGTCTGAGACATTTCATAAGCACTTATTTGTTCATGGTTATCTGTTATGTTTCATATGAATATATACTGCCCAAGAGTCCAATACATGTAATCATTTGCCTCACTGATCCAAATTACTGTATTTACTTTACAGGTGTTATAAGGATAAATCATTGAATCATTAATTATATATATTGTTGGGTGACGCCCTATTTTAAGTTCCAGCTACACTTAGCTTGCAGCCCCTCCCAGCTCTGCTAGGGAGGCTTTGAATCATCTCTGGTGCTTGTAAGAGCCAGAAAGACACCTGAAATGCTGCCTTCAATAGAGTTGTTTACCTGTGTTCATCTCTAGATAGCCCAGCCTACAAGGTGCTAGGCTGGGAAGTTTTGGCAGATTTCTATCTAAAATAAGCTTGACAGAAGAGAGAAGACCCTTTTTGCCATTTTTTGGCTTTCCTTGGGCATTTTGTTTCTCTGTCATCTCCTTTCTCTGTTGGGCTTCAACACATGGTGGCAGCCATCTTGGCCTACACGTGACTGGGACCTAGCTGGGAACCTAGAGTCCAGAGTTTTTCTTGCTCCTGGATTGTACATCAGATGTCGGGATGCGGGAGTCCCCAACAGTGCCAGGAAGTGAGTTCCCTTCACCTCTGAAGCTAGTAGGGAATGGATGAAGACTCAGGAATAGATGCAGTTTTAAAAGGATTTACTTATACAGGTTCAGGCATAAGTCACATAGGGAAAACTCTTGTGCTTAGGATTCCCCAGCTAGAACCCCAGAGCATTTGTAGACCAATATGGCAGCCACCATACGCAAAGGGCCCTGTAAAAGGAGAAGACAAGACTCTAAGAAGGGTGCGAGCTCACAGAGAGCCCAAAAGAGAGAGCGAGAGGTAGTAGGCTAGTTTTATACCCCTGTAACTCAGACCTCCCTCCCACTATTATGTGGAAGCAGTAGGGTCAAAAGCCCTCAGGTACTTCCTCCCAGCACCTCACCTAGGCCCTTTTATATGCTAATGTCTTGAGCCAAGATCTGCCTGGAAAAGCCTTTTATAGGGTAGAGAAGGGGGTTTCTTGAGATGGCATGTCTCTGTACCAAAGACTAATACTTATGCCAGTTAAATATTTCTCCAAGCCTTCACAAGTCTCATCTACTTCACGGTAGTTTTGTATTTTAGTTGCCTTTGAGTTATCAGGAAGCCATGCTTGCTTGCTTGGAGGCAAACAGCATTTCTCTCTGGTCTAATTACTTAGATTCAATATAGGCCAGGCAATATGCTGGTAAGATCTAGCTAGTCCCATGATGATTGTGGTAGCATGAGAGAATATTTATACGTGCTAGTACAGAATACATGGTTAGATAAACTGCCACATTTAGACTACCCCCTTTATCTACGTTATGATTTGCAGGAGGCAATTTAGGGCAGATGCAGAGGCTCTTAGAGAAGTCCTGCAAACAATCAGAACCTGTGATAGTAAAGCCTTTAAAAACTGTGCCAGATTCTGGGTTTTCATCCGCTCCCGGCTTCAGGGTATAATGTATAATGATAGGATTTTATGTAGAGAGGCATTGTTCCCCCTGAAGAGAGATTCACCACACAGCTTTTCGTTTTCATTTTTTTTTAAATTTTTAATGAACTTTACTAGTATCAGCTATTGGAGGGTCATATGTCAACAACTTTAGCAACTTCATTGTGAGATATAAAAATGTTTACAAAATTTCTTACAGAGAAATATTTTTCAGGGTCAGAGATAGTACAGTGGGTAGGGAGTTTGCCTTGGTCATAACTGACCCCAGTTCACCTCAGTCCCATATGGTCCTCTGATCGCCTCTAGTAGTAATTCTGAGTGCAGAGCCAGGAATAACCCTTGAGTACTGCTAGAGATGACTCAAAAAAAAAGAAAAAGTATTTCCAGTACTATATTAAACAGAAGTGGTGAGAATGGGCAGCTCTGTCTTGTCCTCGATATTAGGAAGATTTTCAGTTTTTCCTCATTGAGAATGACACACGCTATGGGCTTTTGGTAGATGGTTTTAACTATATTGAGGTAGGTCCTTCAATTCCCATTTTATGGAGGGCTTTATCATGAATGGGTGTTGGATCTTGTCAAATGCTTTTTGCTGCATCTATTGATAAAATAATATGGTTTTTATATTTTTCTTTTATTGATATGATGCATTATGATGATTGACTTGCAAATGTATTGAATCATCTTTGCATTTCAGGGATGAATCCTACGTGATCACTGATGTATAATCTTTTGGCGAGATCTTTGCACCTCTGTTTGCTAGTTAGTATTTTGTTGTTGAAGATTTTAGCATCTGTGTTCATCAGGGAGAGATTGGTCTATAGTTTTCTTTATTTGTGATATCTCTGTCTGCTTTGGGTATCAGGGTGATATGTGCCTCAAATAAGCTATTTGAAGTGTTTCTGTTTCTTTTCTATTTCCTAGAAGAGCTTGAAAAAAGGGCTGGCTTAGGTCCTCTTTAAAGGTCTGGAAGAATTCATTGGTGAATCCATCTGGACATGGGCACCCCTGTTTGTGAAGACTTCCAATAACTGTTTCAATATCCTCACTGGGGGACAGGCTTACTCAGGTGGTGAAGGTCATTTGTTTCAGCCGTGGGAGCTTATAGGACTTCTGGAATTTTTTCCATTTCTTCCAGGTTCTCTTGTTTTGTGGGCATACAAACTCGGAAGTAATCTCTGATAATCTGAATTTCTGGGTTCTTTCGTTGTGATGTCCCTTTAATTTCTGCTCCTAACCAATTTGGTTTCTCTTGCCCTTTCCTTACAAGTCTTGTAAGTGTTTTGTCGCATCTTGTTTATTTTTTAAAAGAACCAGCTTTGATTTCATTAATATTTTGGATTGTTTTGACTTGCAGCTCATTAATTGTAGCTCTAAGTTTCATTGTTTCCTTCTTTCAGCCTGTGTTGGACTCCTTTCGTTAGCTTTTCTAAGATCTTGAGCTAGAGGTTAGGATATTTAGGTGGCCCTGGCCCTTTCTTCTTCCTAATGAATTTGCGAACTATGAACTTCTCCTCTTAACATTGATTTCACTGTATCCAACAAGCTTTTATAGTTTGTGTCTTTTATTTTAATTTGTTTTCACAAATCTTGGATAAGACAGGGAAGGAACACTGTGCTAATAATCGCTGAAATGATGATACTACTTCAGAACTGAGCATTGAACATAGGCAAAGAATATACATGATAAGCTTTAAATGTAAGTGTTGTAAATCACAATGTGGAAGAGAAGGAAGAGAGAGAAAGATACAGAGGGAGATAGATAGAGAGAGGCTGGGAGAGTGGGGAGGGAACTAGGGACATTGGTGGTGAAGTGGCATTGGTGGAGGGATAGATGCTGGAACCTAAACCCAAACATGAACATCTTTGCAATTACATATCTCAAGGTGGTATAACAAAAAATTTAAAAAAGAAAAAGAATTTCCATAATCTATTAAAGCTATTTGTTGTAACAAGCAGTATAAAAACAAACACCTTGGGCTAGCTAAGACATTACATTAAGCATGTGGTTGGGAAAATGGGGTATAAAGGTGGAAGGAAGGTTGCATTGGTGGTAGAATTGATATTGGAAATCTGAAACATAATACAGCCTCGAAACAGTTACAATAAGAAAAACTTTGTAAACCACAGTATTTAAATAAAGCTAAATAAATAACAATGCTTTAAAAGTTATTCATGGCTGAGACATCAATGTTCTTAGTACCAATTTTACAACTACTTTCAACTTTATCCACCATTGTTTCCAGATTCTTCCCCCCGACCTCACCTTTGTCCGCCTCCCGGAAAAAGAAACTTTATTTTCTTTTGGGGTCATATCTAGCAATACTCAGGTGTTATTACTGACTCAACACTCCAGAATTACTTCAGCCGTTGGGGGGACCTAAGAGGTGCCGATCGAACTTGGGTTGGCCATAGTAAGAGGCAAATGCTCTACCCCCTGTATTATCACTCTGGCCCATCAAGCACTATTTTTGGGTTGGTTGTTAGGTTTTCCAATATCCGACTTCTTTTTCGGCTTTCAACTCCACCTAGCAGACCAGCTCCATCACAGCCCAGATCATCATCGGAGCACCTACCCTGCAGCAGTTTTTTTTTTTTCATCTCCAGGTATGCTGGAAAGAGACTTCTCAGATAAAAGTCAGAGCTAAGTTACTTGCTCTCCTAAACAGGCTGCTCATGAGGCGCCTGTGAGGGCGTGGATGGTTCAGTCCTGGCCTGTCACCCCAGCAGAGCTCATTAATGTGCTTGTAAGGGTCGACTCCCTACCCATGGGCTCCATTTTCCGCTAATGACAAAAAAATTCTCCTTCTTCATCAGCAACCCCACTCCAGCAGACTTAGATTTACTCAAGCTAAACTTCACACTTTGACGCTACTTTGTGGGTCTATCAATAAATGCTTTATTTAGAGGTGACTACAAGAGTATGCCACCTGTGCATGGCGTTTCCGGGCAAGCTGCTCATATCAGATTTGAGGTTATGCGCCAAATACTGGGTAACATTTATATTTAGGTCATTCCCATACCCTGGAGCAAGGCAGATGCCTCTTTAAGTCACTAGCATGAGACAGGACATATGGAGATATTAGATTGGTGCTCGCTCTAGCAAATAGGATGATGAACGGGAAGATAGTATAATAGTGATAGTGTTAGGTTTAGATCTCAAGTTTATTGACATAGTTATGTGATATTTACCCTCTACACCTACAAATGGTGCAGGGTCCTCTTGACTCCTGTCCACAATTGCTTCCCTGTCAGTCTTCTCTGCATTCCCTCAATCTTCCTTTCCTTTCCTTCTGTTTTTTTCCTTCCTATACTCTGGGGACCGTAAGGGTGATATAAGCATCCTCCTTTATCAAGCAGGATTCCCCATTCAGTTATTCTATGTATCACATATAAAATGAGATCACCATTTCT